>JAPPVO010006679.1:0-31253 GCA_030407325.1 Camellia japonica | reverse complement strand
TGGAGCGCCGCCCACCGGAGGAATCTGGAAGGGAGGCTGAAAAAGCATGAAAGGCGAATACATCAGAATACTGAGAGCAGTTTATCAGTGCAGAATGCAGTGTATGAGTACAGTGTATGTATGCTGTGAACAGTGAATCAGTGCAGAATGCATATATGAGTACAGTGTATCAGATGCCGTGAGCAGTTTATCAGATGTTGTGTTGTGCATCAGATTATGTAAAGCAGTTTGTGTATGGTTTGAGGCGTGGTCAGGAAAAAGAACATACCGGAATGCTGTAAAGGGCTAGGAGGTCGAATGTCCGCTGTAGCATCCCCATCATGAGGCATTCATCTCCAATGACTCGCCGGGTGTACTCAGGAGACGCTGCAAAAGTATCAGATGCATCAATATTCTGTGGAATATCAAATAAACTGAAATAAAATAACAGTGCAAGATGAAGAATACAGTAATACATACCGGAGGCAAGTCGGGGACACCGACAAACTCGTGATCAGCCGGCGGAGGGGCGAAGGGGATCTGATAGGTCGCCCCACCCTGTCCTCGGAAAGTCAATGCAGCGGGTAGAGCAGGCCAACCGGACCCCCGCCCTCGCTGAACTCCACCCCGGCCACGGACTCGAGCCCTCCTCGGCGCTCCCCCTCCAGCTCCTGCTCCTGCTCCTGCTCCAGCCGCTGGCGCTGCTGGTCTCTCTCTCTCTACTCGGCGGCCGCTGCTCAGAGGTCGCATGATGAAGGTCCGGACGTACTCCAAGTAATCGCCCTCGCCTCTGAAGTGGTCTGCCTCCCAGCCAATGGTGTAGTCTGCCATCTGCTCGGCAGTGAACCTCTTCGTATCCCGCATGTGCTCAGGAGGATGCACTGGGACTATCTGCTCAGGTAGGCCTAGGGTCTGACGCAAGAAACGCTCACCCAGGTACCAAGCCAGACAGACCGGGCCCTCGAGCAGAATCCGGTAACGCGAGGTCTCATCGGCGCCGGCAAACCGATCCCGCGCCACGGCTGGCAGTGGAGCCCACGGCCGCCAGGTAATCTGAAAATGCAATACAGTTTGTTACCTACTGTTATTGAAATATGCAGTGGAAAGGCGAAACCTAAATGAACTGCAAGTAAAATATACCTCGGCAGGGGTGATGGTGTCGAAGTAGCGGCGGAAGAAGCTGAATGTCTCTTGCGGCCTCCGGGTGCATCTCCCGTCAAAGCGACGCGAAAAAGGGACGACCAGAGGGGTCTCCGTCTCGGGTACAGGAGCGAGCCTAGGAAAGTAGGCGTAAACCCACAATTGCAAGGTAAATACCAGTGCATTTATCAGATAAAGCAGAATACAGAACAAAAGGCAGAAATAGCAGAGCAGTGTTGTGCAGTGTATTGTGCAGAGTGTACAGTGTGAGTAACGTTGTGCAGTGTGTACAGTGTGAGCAGTGTACAGTCAGTGTAAAGCAGAGTATGTGTGTGCCGTGTGTACAGTATACAACAAGTGTAAAGCAGACTACAGTGTGTGCAGTGTGCAGAGTACAGAAAATAAAGAACGAAAATGAAAGGCAGAAAAAAGAAATGTACCTCCCAAGCACGCCAGTAACCCCCGAGCAACTGTCCGCTGCCGCGGGAGGCTGAGCTCATATATCCATAAAGGGTGGCCAGAGCGGCACCACCCCAGTCATAATGCAAAATGCCTCTGACATTCACCAGTGCACTGAGAAGGCAGAGAGGCACTGTGTTCGCCCGGTCGGCGAAGATGGTCGTTCCAAATAGGAACATGAGGAAGCCGCGGGCATATCTCTCCACGGTCTCTGGGGTCATCGGAGCTGCATCAACGAGGAGGGGCTGGACCTGGAACTGCACCTCGAACCAGGAGTACCGGACGAAGCCGGGACGCGCGAGAGGCGGTGCCGCGCCAAGCAAGTAGACCTGAGCCGCAGTCCACTCATCCATGTCTATGTCAAAGGGGATCGGATCACCCCCTATCCCGATGCCGGTGAGCATCGAGAAATCGTAAGGGGTCATCGTCATGTCCCCGGTCGCAGACAAATGAAACGAATCGGTGGTGTCCCACCACCTCTCCACCAGAGCGGCGAGAAGAGGTCTGCATGTCGTGAGCTGGGAGAGTCCCCTGCAGAATGCGCCAAAGCCAGCCTGGTCTACGATGCGGCGAACTGCGTCGGGAAGCTCGGCGTACCACACGCAAGCGACGGCATTCCCATACCCGCGGATGGTATGGGAATCTCCCTGTTTTCAAACAAATAGTTATGAAGCAATATAAAATGTACAGTTTTGAAGAAACAGTCAAAATCAGTACAAATTTGGCATGCATGCAAGTTTATCAGATTCAAATAGATACCGGGTGCCGGTGTGTTTTCAGTGAACTACAACGTGTGATGTGTCAACGTGTTTGAGTGGTTCAGTACGAATTTGGCACGTGTGCGTATATTCAGATTCAAACAGATACCGGGTGCCGGTGTGTTTACAGTAAACTACAACGTGTGATGCGTCAGTGTGTTTGTGTGGCTCGGTGCAAATGTGGCATGCGTGCAAGTTTTTCAGATTTAAACAGGTACCGGGTGTCGGTGTTTGCAGTGAAATACGGTGTGTGCCGTGGTTTGAGTGGTTCAAGGCTAGTGCAGTGTGTGCGCGTGTCAGTCTTAAACAGATAATCAATTGCAAACGTGTTTGTAATCAACGACAATATACAGTATATCAGTGTATCGGAACTAAGCAATTAAAGAATGCAACAGCTATGACAATTGGCAGTTAAAATTCTACATTGCAGAAAGTAAAGCAGAGAAAGAAAGTTACCTCGGAAGCGCCGGAGGAAAGGTGGGAGACAGGCTCGCATAGCAGCAGCTCGGGGTCCAACGCTATGTCAAAACTCCTGAACTGGCGTAGTCCGTCGGGTGGCAGAACGTGAATCGCCGGCCGGTAGGTCGCCGGATCGAACGGGCGCTCGCTCAACGGGAGGAGCTCGACCTCGGGATCCATCTCGTGATCCGAGGGGGTCCCACCGCGTGGAATGTCGTCGGCCATATCGAGAATGATGAGAAAATGGTCGAGGAATGAAAACCGGGTCGGAATACGAAGAGTCAACTGAAAAGTCAACCCCCGGGAGGGTGGAAAATGACCGGAAAGGCCGGGATGTGAAAAGGCACAGAAATGAAGAGGAAATCGAGGGGAACAAGTCCCAAAAAGGTGAAAATAGCAAAAGGAGCGTCGAAACGAAGTTTCAATCGGTCCAAAATGTTCGAAACGCGATGAACTTCGCGAATTGAACGACGAAAAAGGCGCGAGAACGCAAAGAAATGAGGAAATGAGGAGAGAAAAAGGCTCTAGAGAGAGAGAAAGATGGTTTTCGGCGGAGGAGAAATAAGAAAATAGGGTTTAGAAACCCTATTTTAAAACACCCGAAGCGAAAAGTCGAATCTGCCCCGACTCAGCAACTTTTTGCCGGTCGGCAACATTTTGTGCCGGCCGGCATAATATTGTGCCGATGGAATTATTTTTCAGCCGATGGACAGCCGGTGGCCTCCTAGCCCAGCCGGTGATGTTCCCACAGCCTTTTTTAGGCAATATGAGTGGTTTTTGGTCTTCATAGCTCAAGAAAGTGCAAGAAAGTGCATCTCCGACGCTCGACTGGCCTCCGTTTTGACCTCGGACCGCGTCTTCTGTGCGTAGCATTCAAATTCATGCAATGTTGTATCCTTTTGTGTCCTTTTGCCTTTTACAAGATTCAAAAGTTGCCCCTCGTGCGTTGCATGCATTCATCATGTTGTCTGGTGCGTTGCGTCGCGCCGTCATGTACGTCCCTCATGCATTGTCATGCATTTTATTACAAGCGTTGTCATGCATTGTCATGCACCTCAATACATACATCGCCTCGCACATCATTCGTGTTGTCGTTGCTTCGCACATCATTTGTGTTGTCGTGCATCTCCTTGTTTTGCATTATCATGCATTTCAAACAAAAAACGTGCGTTGTCGCGCACTCGAGTTCACTTGCATCATTTTATATTTCATGAGGCATGCGTGTCTCACTTACATTTTATATTTCGTGAGGCATGCGTGTCTCACTTACATTTTCCATTCCGTGTGGCACGCGTGTCACACTTGTATTGTTTTGTATTTCGTGAGGCATGCGTGTCTCACTTACATTTTCCATTTCGTGAGGCATGCGTGTCTCACTTACATTTTCCGTCTCCGTGAGGCACGCGTACCTCACTTGCATCATTTTCCATTCCTTGAGGCATGCGTGTCTCATTTGCATATCATTTTCCATTCCTTCATGGCATGCGTGTCTCACTTGCATTATACATCGCATTGTTTTGTTCGCTCCTTGGTCTGGCGAGACCTTAAACACGCACGGTCTAGGAGACCTTAAATCCTTGAAAGGTGCAAGACCTTCGGTGCATTGGTGTGCACGGCTCACTTGCATTGCCATACATTCCAAAAGCCGTGCGTTGTCGCGCATTTCGAGATCATACATCTCCATGCCTTCCACGGTCTAGGAGACCTTAAATCCTTCGAAGGTGTAAAACCTTTATTGTTGCATATGCCATGCATATCATTGTAGATATTGCATATGTCATGCATTTTATCGTAATATTGTTGCATATGTCATGTATTTCCACTGTAAATATTGCATATGCCATGCATATCATTGTAAATATTGCATATGTCATGCATCATTATAATATCACATATGTCATGCATCATTGTAAATAATCTTGCATATGTCATGCATCATTGTAAATATTGCATATGTCATGCATTTCAAAAAATCCAAAAAACAAAAAAAACATATTGCATATGTCATGCATTTCGTTGTAATATAGTGCATATGTCATGCATTTTTTGTAAACATCCATCTATATTGCATTATAGTTTGCATGCACCCACTGCATTATCCACTCGTATTGTCGTGCATTCTTCACTTGCGTTGACGCGCATGTTTCGCTTCCACCCGCATTGTCGTGCATTCTTCACTTGCGTTGATGCGCATGTTTCGTTTCCACCCGCATTGTCGTGCATTCTTCACTTGCGTCGATACGCATGTTTCGCCTTCACTTATCCATTGTAAATATCCATTCCATTGCATATTGTATATATTGCATTTTAGTTGCATGCATCCACTGCATCATCCCCCATTTATGGCTTGTGCCTTTCCTTGTTGAGCTTGGTCTGGTATGTGTCCATACTTTTCACGTCAAAGCACAGTTCTGTGATTAGATGCGGCTTGTATGCGTGCATCCCCTTCCTAAGCGAGATACGGTTTGGCTACATGCCATATCCATTGTATATATTACATTGTAGTGTAAGTTTTGCATCCGGCATTAGGATCATTGTTCTTTCCTCAGCGGGTCGTTACCCCACTTATGTCATTCCACCCAATTACTTGTTCTTGTGTCCGTCTACATCACTCATAGTTTAGACATCGTTCTATGGTAGACGAACTTGTTACTTCCATCAATCTATTTGACATAAGTGTGTGGTTTCAAACCACTCATGATTGAATCATGATTCAATTGCTCTGCATTTAGTTTGCATTGTTTCAATTGCATTGCATATCATTTGCATTGTTTATACATAGTTTTGTATATATTGCATATCATTTTGCATTTCATCATTGCATTGTCATGCATGTTGCTAACAATATCATACCTGTTAAGTTTTCTTTCTTTTCAGGCACGATATTGTATGTACGGCTCATTCGAGGCCGGTGCAACCGGACGAACCGCACAGGTATTGTATCCTCCGCGTGAGACGTATTGAGAATTGCATAATTCTCTTACATCCTTTCTGCATTGTAGTGTAGATTGGCATATGCTAGCTTATAACTGTCGCATGTGTGCTTCATTACAGCTTTCTTTGCATGATCATAAGTTATGCTCGGCTTCTTGCATTGTCTTGCATTTTGCCCCTGCCTTCGGGCGCATACCTTGTTTGTCTTGTATGCTTGTCCAAGTCTTCGGCCTTGTCAAAAATGGGTCGTCTCTGGGCTTTGACATTCACTCCCGTCATTGTTATGACTTTCGAGTTCTGTCAAAGAGGGGCAACTGTAGACACCCCATTTTTGACCGTCCTCAAGACTTGGACGTCACCGTTTGAACACCCGGTGATCATCCATGTTTGTGTTCGTTTGGAGTTCCCGGGGGTCTCGGCTACGCGCCTTGCCTCAGGATCTCCGGACTCGACTGTTTGGTGTCTGGTTTTGCACCAAACACTTGTATTTTGCCTTGGAGGGGCAGGGAATGCCTTGTGAGGCATCCCCACACACCACCGACAGTGGCTAGAGGCCACCGGCTGGTTTTTGTTGCCACTGGCAATATATATTGCCGGTCGGCACTCTTTGTTGCCGGTCGGCACTCAGTTTTGTCAAAATGACAATTTTGAGTGGCCGACCACTGTTCATCTACTTTTTGTAGATATTTTGTGCCAGCTGTGATAGCTGGCACTCACCCTTTTCCCCTCCATACACGTGTATGGAGGGATTTCCCTCTTGGATGGCTTGTTTTGTAAGCTTTACAAGAGGGAATTGCCTATATAAGAGAGGGTCTTCTCTTGGCATTAGGGTTAGACACTTGTTAGACATTTTAGACAGCTTTGGAAAAGCTTGAGTTCTAGGGTTAGAGTTAGATATATTTTCTATCTCCATAAGTGTGTGTTTTGTGCCATTTTTGCTCACACACACACACTAACACACTATCTCTTAGACTTGAGACCCTTGGAGGCTTGTTTGAGTGTTTTGGAGGTGGATTCAAGCCAAGAAGGGCTGTTGGAGCATCATTTGTGAAGGTGGTCTTCAAGGGTAAGAAACTTCCCTTTTATTCCCCATTTTTGCATCCTATTTCTATCTATCTTGGAGCTGTTTTTGTGCTTAGTGTTTAATACAAAAACGTTCTGTTTTTAGGCCCTCTTGATAGTTTATTAAGAGTGTTTTGTGGTTTGGGTGTGTTTGACCACCCTTAGGCCTTGAAGGGCCCTTGTTTTGTGCTATTTTGTGCAAGTTTCGAGACTTTGGTGTTTGGGCCTCTTCACCACTGAAATCTTGAGGGATTTCAGTGGTGGAGATGGTGCCTTGAAGTCTCCAAAAGGGGAAGGCCACCCCCTCTCCTTGTTGTCCTTGAAAGGGACTATTTTCGGCCTCTTGAGGGAGCCTATGTTCAAGTGTGTGTTGATCATGTCTAGGCTGCATTTCATGCTTATTATGCCATAATATAATCATGTTGTAAGTTGGTTTTGGCACTCCATGCATGTTTAGTATAGTTGCCATGTAATGCCTCCTTAATCCCTTAACATGCCTTAGGTTGTTAGCCTTCGTTTGAGCATGTTTTAGGCTTAGCCTTGTGAAGTTCTTATGCTTATTTTGCCATGCTTTAGGTCTGTCCATAGTTGTTTGGATCGATTTTGGCATGCTTAGTATAGCTCCTTTGTATTTGTGACTTGCCGGGCTTACACGCCTCAAGTATGTGAATGTGTAGCTTGTGTTGCTTGCATCATTTTGGTGGTTTGGAACCATCCAACATGTAATTTCAGTCCCTTTGGCATGCTCATACGCTTGCCTTAGTTGCCTCTTTGTTGCTTTGAGAGCATGTGTTGTATGCCCTATGTTTTGACCATTGTGCATGCCTTTGAATTTGAGCCACTTAGATGCCATCTAATTAGTCCTTTGGCCTTGTTTTAACATGCTAAAAATCTGTTTTTAGTTGTTTAATGCATGCCATGTTTGTTATACTAAATGTGCTTCAAGGCTTCATGACTTACCTCAAGTACTTGGACCATGCTTGCATGCTTATGCTTGTCTCATTTGGGTTGGTTAGGCACCACATTTTGACATGATTTTAAAGCTTTTCATTCCATGCCAATTGTCCATGTTTAGCCTCTTTCAAGTGTGTGTGAGAGTTGCTTGCTTAATGCTTAGGTTTGTGCCTTAACATGTGCATGCATGTGTGTGTACTTAGCCTTCATTTTTGGGCACTTTGGCCACTGATTTTAGGCCTAATTAGAGTTGCCTAGATCATGTTTAAGTCCACATTTTCATTGGTTGCATGCTTGCCTTGCATGCTTGCTTGTATGCTTGTATAAGTGCCTTGCATTGTCCATATTGCATGCTAGCCAACATGTCTAGGATTGCATTGCATTGTGCATGCTTGGCCTCTTGAAGTGAGCGTGATAGAGGTTAGGCTCCCTTGTGTGATTATATGGTTTGCATGCATTTGAAATTGAAGTGTACACTCGATTCTTTAGGCCATCATGCATAGAAATGCGTGATTGGTGGCCCGAGAATCGAGGCACATCCTCCCTTGAGTCATTAACATGATAGGAGTGTGATTGGTGCATAAATAGCTTGAATTGCATTGCCATGCAAGATTTTGCCCTCTGCTGCTGTGAGTTGCAGGTTCTGCAGGAGCTTATTGCCGGCCGGCAGTATTTAGTGCCGACCGGCAGTCAATCGATGGCCGGTGGATCTATTTTGTGCCGATGGCCACATCCTAGTGCCGGTGGTCATTTTACTTAGTCGGTGGGATCTCCCAGTGTCCTGAGAGGTATTTCTGAGACTTTGGCAATTTTCAGAAGAGCAAAGCAGGGAAAACAGAGGCAGGCTAGGCATGGCAGTGCAATTCCGAGCGGAATCTGAGCGCGCATGCATTGAGCCCTCGCCTCGAGGCGGTTTACTGTTTTTCTTAACGTGGTTAATTGGTTAATTAATTAGGCAATTTGTAATATTTAATTAGCTTGCGTAGTTAGTTAATTTGTATATTCTTTTGGTCCCTCCGGGCCAGGGCAAATCTGTAATAAGTGTGTGTGAGTGGTGTGTATGTCTTCCAACCCCACTTCTTTCTTCCCTTTTATTTACCTGCTTATAATGGTAGATTAGGGCACGTTTATTTTAGCATACCTTATGCAATGCATGCGTGCATCCATGCATTTGTTGACATGCACCGGGCTCGGTACATCATACAAACCGCATTGTATTTTCAAATCTAACTTGAATACGTGCATCGAATGATTGCATTTCACATGCCATATTTTAGGGTTAGCCGAGCCTACTCTAGATTGCACCCTTGCCTGCGATGCATTAGTCATTCTTAACATGAACTAGGACATGCAGGTTTGCTAACTAGTTCATTGTTTTGGCATGGAGTACGATGTAAGTATTTATGCTTTAGCATATCGCATGCGTGTGAATGTTAACATGATAGCATAATTACCATGAGGCTAGTTGCTTATGTGATATAACTGCTTGATTGCCTGTGGGTGGAGGTTGGATTGCTTGAGTTGGAAAAACTCGTTGAAATCCGTGTTTTAGCCTACTTGAGAGTAGCAAATTTCGAAACGCTTTCAAAACGAACGGATATGCAATGCTTATTTCCAAATTAGGCAATCTAGTTTATACTTGTTTGCTGTGCGCATAACATAGTAATTCTAGGCTAATAACCGGAATAAGAGCACATAACGTTTTCAAAATTGGATATCACGGTTAGTAGAGGCCGGTCTTCGGACCGGGCGAAAGGGGGTGCTCATAGCTGACCTTCCCCGATCGTACCCAAGCTCCCGAGCCAAGACATTTGGTGATGACGGACACGTGGCCTTCGGCACCGAGTCAGGGTTTCCTAAATTTCCCATTTTAAAAATATTTAGGTGGCGACTCTGTATCTGGCAAAGCAGTCCATGTTTGGCACTTCTTTTCAAAATCTGTTTTTCTCAAAACGATTTGCCAGAGTTGGACTCTTTGGTTCAGATTAAGAACCGTGACAATTTGAGTCCGAACTGTAGTGAACCCAATATGAACGGAACGGGGCTTAACCCTCCCGGGGCGTTCGGGGACGTCAACACCTACGAGTCATGGAAATGTCAGACTTTGACGTTATCCTAGGAATGGACTGGTTATCATTCCATAGAGCCACCATTAATTGCTTTCAAAAGACGATGACTGCCGGCTCTCATGACGGAACACGATTCCAATTTAAGGGGGATAGACGAGATTCCTTATCACTGACACTTGGAAAGTCAAAGTGGCCCGATCACCTAGCTGGGTGGCTTGACATCTTAGTTCTGCAAGACAAGGATCGTATGGAACTAAGGCTACCTCATGTGGTGTGCGAGTATGCTGATGTATTCCTAGAGGAGTTACCAGGACTATCCCCAATACGAGAAGTAGACTTTACCATTGAACTACAGCCTAGTACATCATCGATCTCAATGGCACCACATCGTATGGCACTAGCTGAATTGAGAGAGCTAAAGACACAGTTGCAAGAATTATTGGACAAGGAATTTATAAGGCCAAGCACGTCCCCGTGGGGCGCACCAACCTTATTTGCTAAAAAGAAATATGACACACTTAGGTTGTGCATTGATTATCGATAACTCAATAGAGTCGCTATTAAGAATTAATATCTCTACCTAGAATTGATGACCTTTTTGATTAGCCTAGAGGGGCAAAGTATTTCTCAAAGATACACCTCAGGTTTGGGTATCACCAGTTGCGTATTCGTGAAGAAGATATTCTTAAGACTGCGTTTCGAACCCTGTTATGGTCACCATGAGTTCGTAGTGATGCAATTTGGCCTAACTAATGCACCAGGCGTGGTCATGAGCTTAATGAACAAAATATTCACACCATACCTGGACCAGTTTGTGGTAGTATTTATTGACGACATATTAATTTACTCGCATGTTGAAGAGGAGCATGAGAAACACTTAAAGATTGTACTGCAAGTTTTAAGAGAAAATCAATTGTATGCCAAGGCCAGTAAATGTGAGTTTTGGATGTAGGAAGTAAAGTTTTTGGGTCACGTGGTGTCTGAAAAGGGAATATCAGTGGACCCAACTAAAGTAGAAGTAGTGACAGAATGGAAATAACCTAAAAACACATTTGAGATTCATAGTTTCTTAGGATTGGCCAGTTACTATCGAAGATGCGTTCAAGACTTCTAAAAATTGGCCAAACCAATGACACATTTGACTCAAAAGGAGAATAAGTTTGAATGGAACGAGTCGTGTGAAAATTCATTCCAAGAACTCAAGAAAAGATTGACGAGTGCCCCTATTCTCATAGCACCAGAATGTGACATTAGGTACGATGTGTATTGTGATGCTTCCAAAGAAGGTCTGGGGTGCGTATTGATGCAAAATAGCAAGGTGGTGGCATATGGATCAGGGTAATTAAAGAACCATGAGAAGAATTATCCCACTCATGACTTAGAGTTAGCAACCATAGTTCACGCACTCAAAATTTGGAGACACTACCTGTATGGTGAAAAGTTTGAAATATTCACTGATCACAAAAGTTTGAAGTATCTGTTCACCCAAAAGGACCTGAACATGTTTTAGAAACGTTGGATGAAGTATCTCGAGGATTACCAATTTACCCTTTCCTATCATCCCGGCAAGGCTAACGTGGTGGCAGATGCGCTAAGTCACAAGAATAAAGGGATTGTTGCTAGTTTAGCACTTTGGGAATAGAGTATGGTTGGAATGCTCAATGAGTTTGGGGTACAAATGGAGGTTCAAGATGAAAGGCTTACCTTGGTGCTCAGATTGCTACGTCTAAAATTTTGAGCGAGATATTAGAATCAAAAAAGTATGATCAGGAGGTAGCATTCATCAAGGCATGAATGGAATCTATTGAAACCATGTCTGGTTGGGAAATTCACACTGATGGGAGTTTGAAATATCAAGGTCGAGTGTTCGTGCCAAGCGACTACTTACTAGGGGAAAATGTACTTAAGGAATTCCACCATTCAGTATTCACAATACATCCCGGAGGTACTAAGATGTACCAAGACTTAAAACACCAATATTGGTGGGGCGAAATGAAAAGGGATGTAGTAAAGTTTGTGTCACAGTGCCTGACATGTCAACAAGTAAAGGCTAAACACCAAAGACCGACAGGGACACTTTAACTCTTACCAATCTTGGAGTGGAAATGGGAACACATAACCATGGATTTCGTAACGGGTTTGCCTCGATCACCACAAGGACATGACGGTGTGTGGGTAGTGGTGGATCGACTAACTAAGACAACCCGATTCTTACCTGTCGAGTCATTATATACGTTAGATTCACTCAGTAGATCGTTCATCAAAGAAGTGATCAGATTACACGGAGTACCAGTTAGCATCGTGTCTGATCGTGATCCTCAATTCACTTCTCAATTTCAACAGAGCTTGTAGAAGGCAATGGGAACGAACCTATGCTTTAGCACGACATTCACCCATAAACAGATGAGAAATCTGAAAGGACAATACAAACCTTGGAGGATTTGCTTCGAGCTTGCGTTAAGGATTTTAAGGGAAGTTGGGAGAAAGACCTACCTCTCGTTGAGTTCGTTTACAACAATAGTTTCCAAGCCAGTATTGGAATGGCACCGTATGAAGCATTTATGGACGACCTTGTCGATCACCAGTCTGTTGGACTGAAGTAGGGGAAGCAACCTTGTTAGGACCAGACTTGGTTTTGGAGACCACTGAAAAGATAAAACTGATCAGACAATAACTAATCACAGCCCAAAGTCGACAAAAGAGCTATGCGGATGAAAGAAGACGACCCTTAACGTTTGAGGTAGGAGATCATGTCTTTCTCAAAATTCGACCTCGTTGAGGTACTGCACGATTCGGGAAGAAACAAAAACTTGCACCTCGTTATATGGAACCCTTTGAAATTCTGAGTAAGGTAGGAGATGTGACATATCGTTTAGCACTACCACCACAGCTCGCAGTAGTGCATAATATTTTTCACATCTCAATGTTACGGAAGTATGAGCCACACCCTTCCTATGTTATCAACTTGGGAGATCTTGATCTCATTAAAGATGCAAGCTTTGAGGAAAGGCGTATAAAGATTATGGATCAACGAGAAAAGAACCTGAGAGGCAAAGTCATCCACTTGGTGCGAGTGTTGTGGCAGCACCAAGCAATAGACGAGTTTACCTAGGAAAGAAAGGATGCAACACGAGCCAACTACCCTCAGTTGTTTGAAGATAAAGGCATGCGTTAAAATTTCAGGGACGAAATTATTTTAAGGGGGATAGGTTGTGAGAACCCATATTTTTGCATATTAAATTATTTTGGTAATTATATTTAGCTACTTAAATTTTGTAATCAACATCTATAATCCAATTCCATAACAACATTTTTGTGACGAAATTCTATAATTAACTTTTAATTATTTAAGTAGTGCAATTTTTATCTTCATAGTATTATTATTATTATTGTTGTCATTGTCATCGTCGTTGTCGTCACTTTTATGACTACACAAATCTAATTCTTAATATATATTATTTTGTATAAAGTTTTGGATTAATAATTTGTATACAAGAAAATTAACACATGGAGATTAATTGGTTCAATCTCAAGTCTTTTAGTTACATATAATAATATTATAATATTAAGTCAATTAATAGTGATTATTAAATTATTAAATTATAATGTTAATAGCACCATAATTAATACCAATATTAAATTCCTTTAAATAAATTTATTTTTGTTATTAAACTTTTGTATCTAAATACAGTTGTGGAAACTAAATGATTTAAACGAATAATAATTAAGTTAGTTAGAGGATAGTAGGAAGCAAAACATATAGTGACTATGTTATATATATACATTGATTTTCATGATGTAAATATATATATATATATATATATATATGAAATCAGAATTTCTTGGGCAGGGAAATTCGGCCCCTTCTTTCCAAGAAGGCTACTGTAGGACTGCTGGAGGCATACCAATGCATGCTAAGGCATGCATACATCTACACACTCTAGGCCTACCTTGTAGGTAATATTTCCTAAGGTAAGAGGAATAAAAAATAAAAATAAAAATAGGCCTCCAAACTCCTACAAATAGAACACCATTTCAATCCAGCCATTCTACTTCTTCGGTTGAGCAGGGAAAAAAAAAAAACAAAAGAGAGAGAGAGAGAGAGAAAAAAACAAAAAGAGAGGAAGAGGAGAGGGTGCTTGGTGGTCACCATTTCAAAACTAATCTTGAGAATAGTTTGTAAAAGCTCTTGAGATAAGAATACTCAACCTCTATTCTCCCTTAGATTTTTTTTTAACTGAATCTATATATTAAAAATATGCAAGAGTGTACATTGTTAATACACACATAGCAAGAATAGCTCAATGCATGTTTATATTTTGATGGAATGATAATCTTGTGATTTCCTTCTTGCAAACATAGATTAGATGCTTTAGCTACTGATTTTATCTTCTTATGTGCTCAAATATTCTCCATTGTTTGAAATAATTTTGCATGGGGGTAAAATGAGATAGCGTTGGTTCATTTTTACTCCAAAATTATATTTTCTTCACTGTTTCGAATTTTATTGGAGGAAAAATGCTTTAATAAATTGAAAATAACTTGTGTCAAAAATCAGTTGGTACTGGGAGTATATATAGGTGTTCTATACACGTGTAGATTTTTATAAAATCATTGGACACCATTTTCTTGTTAGAAATGGTTTAGAAATTCTAGGTAAAAACATAATTTTTACTCAACTTTGGTCTAATTTTTAGGTGGGACCCATGTGTCGATTTTGGCGGGTCGAAGTGGTAACGCGTTCTATGCTGCGTTGTGATTCACGTAGTATATTTGGTTACTCAAAACCATTATCGGGTGAATGGGAATTTGAGCCAAAGAGAGCTCCGTGGAAATAGAGTTTGGTGGAAAATCCTTAAGGTGTGTATAATGGCTTGTTCCACATTGATTTGGTAGAAAGTTTTGAATGGGTTTATATGGCATGGGATTGGAACTTGGGGTGTGCCCTAAGGGGTACCCAAGTTTTGTAGAGATGGAGGTTATGGGCAAAATGGGCTAGACCCATTGGACTCAAAAATAACTCCGTGCGCGCCGTCCGGCCGGTCAGGCGGGCTGGCTTAGGCACGGTGCGTGGTGTGAGGTTGGGCTTGTCTGGCCCAATACTAATCTTTTTGGGCCAAAAATATTTAAGTTTATTTTATTTATTTTGAAATAAAATCTATCCGTTTTTATTTCAAAATTCTGGTTGGAAATTAAATTCAAACTTTGTAATGCACCTCTTCAGAAATTCTGTCCAAACCGAATCTGTTCCACCCGAACAGATTTCAAATCTGTTTAATTTTCAAATTCAAACAGATTTGGTTATCTGTCCAAACAATACCAATTCAAACCCAACAGGTTCAGTACCTGTTCAAACAGGAATGCTACCTGTTGGAAATCAAGCTATTGTTAATATAATAATACCAGCTGTATGCTTATATCATTAATATATATGTTAATATATATTATAGTTTCTCCATCAGATGCTTTGTTAGTGCTTCTCCATCATATGCTTAGTTGTATAGGTAGTGTTTTGCTTAGTTGTATAGGTAGTGCCTTCTCATCAGATGCTTCGCTTTCGGCTGCTTTTTATTTCTATATGTTTTCTTTCATGCTGTAGTATCATAATGATGTTGTATCAGCTCTCCTATATAATGGAGCCTTCTCTTCAGGTTTAATACACATTGAATTACAGAGCGTATTAGCTCTTTCAATCACTCTCTCAATATTTATTTCATGGTATCAGAGCAGGTGTAATCCTGTCTCATCATTTTCGCCTCTTCAGTCAGTATTCGAGTTTTCTGTTTTAATTTTTTTTTTCTCTCTTCTACTCAAATCTATCCTTCTATTTCATGCCTAAATACGGTCCAACTTTTGGAATGGCTATCGACTCATCCTCTCTTCTTTTCTGATATTATCATCTCATCATCTTATCCTCTCATCTTTGATCACCGCCCATAAACTGAATGGGCAAAATTATTTGCAATGGTCTCAATCCATATTAATGTTTATACGGGGAAAGGAGAAAGATGACTACATCACCGGAGCCTCAGCGCTACCAGAAACCACAGCATCAACCTACAAAAGGTGGATAGCTGAAAATAATATGGTCATGTCGTGGCTCGTCAACTCTATGACCACTGACATTGGCGAAAATTTTCTGTCATTTGATACTGCCAAAGAGATCTGGGACATGGCAAAAGAAACGTTTTCGGACAAGGAAAACACATCTGAAATCATCCAGCTTGAAAGCTCCCTCCACGATTTACGTCAAGACAATCTTACGGTAACTGAATATTTCAATACCCTTACTCGTCTATGGCGTCAACTTGATACGTTTGAGGTTCATAACTGGCAGTGTGTTGCTGATGGTTTGTTGTATAAAAAGATTGTCGAAGGGAAGCGTGTGTTTAAATTCTTGTTAGGATTGAACACAAATCTTGATGAAATCAGAGGAAGAATTATGGGAGTAAAACCGCTACCTAGCCTTAGAGAGGCATTCTCTGAAGTCCGTCGCGAAGAAAGTCGGAAAAAACTCATGATGGGATCCCATCAACAACTGAATATGGCAGAAAGCTCGGCTCTTAAGACTCAATTCGCTCCTATTGACAACCGTCAGAAAAATAAAGGAGGTAGGCCTTGGTGTGATCATTGCAGAAAGCCGGGTCACTCGAGAGAAACTTGCTGGAAGATTCATGGAAAGCCAGCAGATTGGAAGCCACGTCAGCCTCTTGAGAAAGAAGGACGAGGTAATCATGTAGGTACAAATGAACTATCACCACAACCTGAAGCAAGCCCTTTCACCAAGGAGCAAATGGAGATGCTCCAGAAACTACTACAGTCACAATCTGGTTCGTCTTCCAACCACATCATTGGATCCGGAACCTTGGCTCACAAAGGTAATTCTTTGAACGCCTTTACTGTTGGTAAGAAACGTAAAAAACCTTGGATTGTGGACTCAGGAGCATCTGATCATATGACGGGAGATGCAACAATTTTTGATACATATAGCTCATGTCAAAATAATTTAACGGTCCGAATAGCAGATGGTTCACTATCAAAGGTTGCCGGTACAGGTTCAGTTGTGCTGTCTAGGAATCTTATTCTCAACTCTGTTCTCCTTGTTCCTGACTTGGACTGTAATTTATTGTCAATTAGTAAACTCACTAAGGAAAAGAGGTGTGTTACTAATTTTTTCTCCACTCATTGTGAATTTCAGGATTTGGATTCGGGGAAGACGATTGGCAATGCTGAGGAATGCTCTGGACTCTACATCCTTAAGGAACGCCACTATCCACAGGAACAACCTCAAACGGCAATTCGTGGTAGTTCTTTTTCGGTTTCGTGTCAAAATAACGATAGAGCAATTATGTTGTGGCACTATCGCTTAGGTCATCCTAATGTTATGTATCTCAAGCATTTATTTCCTTCATTATTTAAAACTCCAAAACCTTTTGATTGTGAAATCTGTCAATTGTCTAAGCATGTACGGTCCCATTTTCCCATTCAATCCTATAAAGCGTCTCGTCCATTCTCACTAATTCATAGTGATATCTGGGGTCCATCAAGAATAAAAAATGTAACTGGTACTAGGTGGTTTGTCTCATTCATAGATGATCATACTAGATTAACCTGGGTCTTCCTCATGAAAGACAAATCTGAAACAAGCCAAATCTTCAAAAATTTTCAAATTATGATTCAGACACAATTCCAGTCAAAAATCCAAATTCTAAAGTCTGATAATGCTCGGGACTATTTCAACTCCATTCTAGGAGAATTTTTAGCAAAAGAAGGGATAGTTCACTTAAGTTCATGTGTTGACACCCCACAACAAAACGGCATCGCTGAACGGAAAAATAGGCATTTGTTAGATGTTGCTAGATCGCTAATGTTTTCCACAAATGTTCCACAATTCTTCTGGGGGGAAGCTGTTCTTACAGCAGCCTACCTTATCAATAGGATGCCATCTAGGGTACTACAATTCCAAACTCCTTGTCAACTTCTCCTAAAATCCTTTCCAACTACTCGCCTCATCTCCACCATCCCACCAAAAATTTTCGGGTGCTCTGTCTTTGTTCATATCCATCAACAGTATCGAAGTAAACTTGACCCCAGGTCGCTCAAGTGTATCTTCATTGGGTATTCGTCACATCAAAAAGGGTATAAGTGTTACTCTCCGGTCACAAGGAAATTCTACAATTCCATGGATGTCACATTTTTTGAAACCCAGTCTTACTACCCTAAAATCGTTATTCAGGGGGAGACTCCAACCCAGGAATATCAATTTTGGACCCTTGAGTCATTTAGTGAGCCATCCATCACCACCAAAAATCCCACACCTCCTGAGTCATTGAATCAATCTTTACCTGCCGAAAATTCCGAGTTCATTGTTGACTTGCGGGATAATGAGCACATCCAAGAGGAAACGGAGGAAGGAGCACTTTCTCAACAATCCCATGAGGCTGAACCGGGTTCTAATCCAAGCAACATTCCAGGTGACAATATTCCTCCCACAGATAGTACTGATAATTCTGAGTTAGAAAATAGTATTCTTAATATGCCCATAGCTTGGAGAAAAGGAGTTAGATCATGTACTCAGCATCCCATTGGGAACTTTATTTCTTATGATAAGCTATCACCTTCGTTTCGTGCCTTCACTTCTAGCATCACGGAGATACCCATTCCTCGGAATATTCAGGAAGCTTTCAAGTATCCGAAGTGGAAGGCGGCAGTCAATGAGGAAGTTCGGGCTCTGGAAAAGAATGGTACTTGGGCAATTACTGATCTTCCAAGAGGTAAGAAACCAGTTGGGTGTAAGTGGATTTTCACAGTAAAGCACAAGGCAGATGGTAATGTAGAACGTTATAAAGCTCGGTTGGTCGCCAAAGGATTCTCCCAATCCTATGGCATTGACTATCAAGAAACCTTTGCTCCAGTTGCCAAGCTCAACACTGTTCGTGTACTTTTATCCTTGGCAGCTAATCTCGATTGGTCACTTCACCAACTTGATGTGAAAAATGCCTTCCTCAATGGTGACTTAGAGGAAGAAGTTTACATGGACATTCCTGCTGGACTTGAGACGACATCAAATTTCAACAAAGTTTGCAGACTCCGAAAATCCTTGTATGGTCTCAAACAATCTCCCAGGGCCTGGTTTGAACGGTTCACTAAGGCAGTGAAAGGGTACGGTTTTGTTCAATGTCAATCCGATCATACATTATTTGTGAAGCACTCCCTAGGAGGGAAATTGGCAATTATCATTGTTTATGTGGATGACATAATTCTAACAGGTGATCATGAAGAGGAAATTGGCTTACTTAAAAAATTCCTAACAAAGGAATTTGAGATTAAAGATCTTGGAAACCTTAAGTACTTTCTTGGAATGGAGATTGCTAGGTCAAAGAAAGGTATAGCAGTCTCACAACGTAAATACGTTCTAGACTTACTGAATGAAACAGGGATGCTAGGATGCAAGCCGGCAGAAACACCTATGGACACAACTATCAAACTGGAAGAAAGTGACGGTAGTGCACCAAGTGATAAAGGGAGATATCAACGTCTTGTGGGAAAACTCATTTATCTTTCTCATACAAGGCCAGACATCGGCTTCTCTGTTAGTGTGGTCAGTCAATTCATGAATAATCCAACCGAAAAACACATGACTGCTGTGACCAGAATATTGAGGTACCTAAAAAGGACACCGGGAAAGGGTCTCTTCTTCCAAAGAACAACAAATAGAAAAATTGAGATTTTTTCAGATGCAGATTGGGCAGGTTCAGTGACTGATCGAAGATCAACTTCTGGCTATTGTTCGTTTGTTTGGGGGAACGCGGTTACATGGCGAAGCAAGAAACAGTCAGTGGTAGCCCGTAGTAGTGCTGAGGCAGAATTTCGTGCTATGGCACTAGGTATCTGTGAGGGAATCTGGTTGAACAGGCTGTTAGAAGAATTACGGGTTCCATCTGAGCATCCCATGGTTTTATACTGCGACAACCAAGCCGCCATCAGTATAGCTAAGAATCCGGTTCATCATGATCGAACTAAACACGTGGAGATAGATCGACACTTTATCAAGGAAAAGATTGAAGAAGGAGTGTTTCAAGTCAGCTACACTCCAACAAACTGTCAAAAGGCTGACATTCTCACAAAAGCTCTTGCTCGAGTTAACTTCGAAGATCTGACGGAAAAATTGGGAATGATTAACATCTACAACGTAGCTTGAGGGGGAGTGTTGGAAATCAAGCTATTGTTAATATAATAATACCAGCTGTATGCTTATATCATTAATATATATTGTTAATATATATTAGTTAGTGCTTCTCCATCAGATGCTTTGTTAGTGCTTCTCCATCATATGCTTAGTTGTATAGGTAGTGCTTTGCTTAGTTGTATAGGTAGTGCCTTCTCATCAGATGCTTCGCTTTCGGCTGCTTTTTATTTCTATATGTTTTCTTTCATGCTGTAGTATCATAATGATGTTGTATCAGCTCTCCTATATAATGGAGCCTTCTCTTCAGGTTTAATACACATTGAATTACAGAGCGTATTAGCTCTTTCAATCACTCTCTCAATATTTATTTCACTACCTGTTCAATTCTAAATATAAGGGTGCCATTACATCTATAAAAAGACTAGCCCTTTGATGTTTCATTCACTATTTTCGTCCCAAATAATTTTGCTATTATTCTCCTCATATTGCTGCATTAGTTTTCTGTGAGAAAGAGTATATACACTTAGTGAATTCATTTTATTCGTTGATTGATCATTTTATCTTGGGAGATAGATGTTCGTATTCTGACAGCACCGTGGAGAGGGCGAATCTGTCTTAAGGACACAGTGTCGAACACTGGACTTGATTAAAATTTTATTCAACAAATTAATCAAGTAAGTTGGTTATTTATTTTATGTTTTTATTTATTTATTTAAGTCAGATTTTGATTTTGTTTTTGTAACAAAATAAAAATCTGTTTTTATTTATTTTATTTTATTTTTCTGGTTTGATTTTTGTAATCAAACAAATTCTCTCATTTCCTTTATTTCTTTTGTATTCTAGTTGTTGTTAAGTACACAACAGAATTTAATTGATTTAAATACAGTGAAGATTGTCCAACATTTCTTACCGAAATAAATATTTGTCCTAAGTATTGTTCATAACACAGCAGAAACAATGACTTTAAACAGGTCCCATTTTCTCTACAAATGGTGTTGTTCTACAAGACCACTTGGGATAGTTAGAGATAAAGTTATCTTTCATTTGCCGCTGATTTCACAAAAAATGGATAAGTCTAAAAGGAGAAATTGTAGTTTTACTAAAATGCGACAGAATCTGTCCAGTTTTCTTAGAAATTTTTTTGGACCATCTTACATTGGTTTTCAGTCTTCAAACTCTTCTGGAAAAATGTTCTAAACTTAAATATCTAGAAATTGGTTCTGACCATACCTCTTTTTGACACCATTTGAGGCCCCTTTTATTTTTCAAACACAGATCACCTGTGCTGGAAGTTACTGTAACTCACTGTCCTATAAAGACCAGTTTTCTTCCAAATTTTATTTCTCCATTTTAAAATTATTTTTAGCTCTGGTATTCTTCTTGAAATATTTTCCTAACTTGATGAACTAGCACTAGTTAAAATATTGTAATGGTTGAACTTCGTTTGCTATGGGTTTCATATTTTTTTTTTTTGACCATACAGTGCTGAAAGAAGAAGTGTGTGAATTCCTAAGAAACTTTGTGATGAGTCCTAAGACATTCTATCATGTTTATTTTGGTTTCCATAAATGATTGTGTTGTGCTATATAAACATTATGACACTGTGGTTTTCAAACTAAAACTCGCACATGCATCAAAATGTGAATTCGACGAAGTAAAGAAACACGAAATTGAATAGATGCATTAAAGTTTACAAGTGATGGGGTGAGCCAGGTTTAGAATCTTGGGCAAGTGAGTTGCGAACCCTAACAGGGCACGGGAAGGTATTTTGACTCTTATCGGTGTAGGCGATATAAGGTTGGTGGTGCGGGTGTCACAATATAGACTGTTCCCTTGGGGCAGACCGTGATATCACAAGTCGGGTACGTAACCCTGGTGTGTGAGCATCATTGGTAGTTACAACAAGTAACATTTGAATATTTGACCAAGGGGGAGCCAGAATTGCCCGTGGCCATTATTTAGCGGTTGAGTGGAAATAGTGCTCCGCGGGGAGTTACTTAAACTTATCTGATAAACTAAATCCATGTGAATTTAAAAGAAAAGTTGACATTTTTCCTTATGATGAAATACTGCTTCCGCTTGACATTGTTCTTATTGTCTATTGTTATTACTTCAACTGATTGCATTCCTGTTATGCTTATTAAATGTTGTTTGTTATTTTGTTAACTACACAGTATTCATTAATTGTGAGTATTATTATCGGGGTGGGTATTTTTGGGTTGTAGTATCTTATTGAGCTCGTCGCTCATTGGTATTCCCGTTGCCCTGGCGTTTTATGCCAGGTACCGAAGAAACTGAAGGAAACACCGAGGTGTTGGAAGGCAACATTTAACCCTGGTTAGCTTGAAGCGTACCAAAATTCCATGAACCATTTTTTTGAGTTTTCTAGTTTTTCTCTAGTTCCTTTTTATATTTGTGTACTAAGACAAAGTTTTAAGTTTGACTGGAGTTGTAATTTAAGAACTTTTAGTTTCCGTGTTGTTAATTAATGGATGCTAGTAATATTGGTGGCAACATTGATGAGGAGTTCTTAATTAAGAAAATTAATTTTAAGTTCTAAATCTTATTATGATGTTCTTAAATTTTGGGTTGTCATAGGGCTGCTTCCAGTTCCTCTTGCTAGCAAGCTCTTTGTAGTTCTTCAGGAACATATCATGGTAACTTTGAATTTTTGCCCAGCACAAACAAAAGAAAATTGCAGAATGAGACATGCATTATAAAATGTGTAGACAAAATAAGACATGTTTGTATGATTTTTGACACAATGAATGTACTTCCAGACGAGCTGCACAAAAAGTAGCATGGCCTGGTTCAGCATCTGACACCACACACTTGCCAATTTTCAGTAACTTGCTGGTCTAAGGTGGTTAAAGGACAATAGCCTTCAGAATAAACATTCTAAACAAGATTCATCAAGATCTGCTATGCGGCTAGAGAATAAGGACCAAAAAGAGAGTCTAATCCAATTGAAAGTTTAACCATTGGTTTAAAAGCAGAGTTGTTACGGACAGACAACACTGGCAATACACTATAAAGACACCACCAGATAGGCAACGGTAGTCATAACTGCTATTTTTCATTTTGAGTTGATTTTTTTAATGCATCTACATATCAATAACAATTATTCTTTTTTAAGTGGCTTCAAGTACACCAAATTGTTAACATATAGTTAATAGAAGTAAAAGCCGTTCAAATATTATAAACAACATAATTATGAACATTAAAGCAGCAATCATGAACTTACCTACCACTATGTCCCAAATGTCTTCCCAATCTGTCACTTATGAGGCCTAGCAGTATAAAACCAAAGGTAAGACATATTAATTCCAGTTTTTCCGTGGGTTATCAAGAAATAGTAAGAAGGAAATCAAAAAACTGAAGCAAAGAGAAGCCAAGCACTGCCAGCAATGGAAGAGAACAATGCTCACATAACTGCATCAACTAGATCAGTAGCAGCCCAGATCTGGACCTGAGACATAAGGGTCAACAACAGACCAGACATGTGGGGAATTAAAAAATAAACAAATGTATATAGAAAATGTCCTATTTTCGACTCGAAATAAACTGGCAACAGAACTAAACTTGTGTTGAACAATTTAAGCCAAAAGGTGATTCTAGTAGTAAAGTCAACTCAATAAAATCCAACAATAGCTCAAAACCCAGCTACTTGACTCTAATTAATGGAACAAAGTACACAAAACAGAGAACCAAAAATATGGCCACAATACTCATAAAAAGCAGTTACTGTTTCCACAGTTTGTGATATTTTGATAGAAATCAAAGAAGAAAAATCATACATAAACTAATAAAAACAAGGTTCAAACTTAATTTTCACCAAAATTCTTGATGAAATTAATTCTGAAAATTCCTAAACATATATATAAACCCCATAAAAATTTAAAAATAAAAAAGTTTCTAAAATTTCATTATGTTTAAGAGATGAAAATCATAAAATAGTTGGACAGAAATTACATGCACAGTTCACAAACTTAATATCCAAGTAATGGAATTAAAATGAGATAAGTCACATTTATCTTGAAAAACTTATCATTTATGTTGAATTGGCTGCACTGAATCATTTAATAAACTTTGAGACAAAACTCACCAAGCCACAAACATTCTCTATAGTGCGTCCAAGTCAAAGCCAATTTGATAAAGATCATTAGTAACTTGTTTCACAATTCAGAACTTTTTATGCTATTAATGAATCATTTTTAAATCATAATCAGATTCATCGATTTGCCTCCTTATAATTCATGAAAAGCTGAATTACGAAGACCCAATCCCACAGCAGTGCACAATTAAACTCCACCAAGACTCAATCCCAACATAGTAATTCCTAAAAACATAGAACACTGTTAATAAAGAATAAAATGTTCTCTCTTGAATTAATTGATTTTTAAAAAATTAGCTTTTGGTTTTACCGTCGATTATGCTTCCCTAAACAAACAAACAAACAAAAGGCTTGTCGAGTTGAGTTGAATAGAACAAAACTGTAAGTGGCACAAATTGAAAACAATCAGAATCTAATTGTTAGTCTTGAATGAAATGTTTCAATTAAACAGGGAATAAATCACAAATCTACAACCTAACAATTTTGCATGTCATCAGTCAAATTTGGTCTAGCTTTTGATAAGATATCCAAATCATTTGAAAAGAATATTGTAAAGTAATACCAAAGTCATATGAATTATTTAAATTTAGAAAAAAACCATAATAGTTGTTACCTGGAGGTCATTAGGAACAAATCCTGCATCAACAGCTGTGACAACCCTCACCTCTGATTAATGCTAAACTGTGACTGAGAATGATAAGTAACTGATTTGACTCAAATTCTGAATTGATTGCAAGAGTATATTGCTTTACTTGCATTTCTATCTGTTTTTCATTTGATTAATATGTTCATGTTTTAATTTCGAACTACAAATTAAAGGCCTTATCGGCGGCCGAATCAGAAATTGATTAGTGTTATGTGTTAATTAGAATTTATGTAATTTTATGATAGATTTAATTGAAATGTGATTTGGAACGATTAAATTAGATTAAATAATGTTAAATTAATTAAACCTAGTTATTTACCTAATTGCCATTAGTGGGCCACTGTAATAACCCTCACCACTGATTACTGGTTAACCACTGATTACTGCTAAACTGAGACTGATTATGATAAGTAATTGAATCGACTGAAATATTGAACTGACTGATTGAATGTACTAGTTTAAATGCATTTCTATCTGTTTAACTGTTAAATTATCTGTCAATGTTTTATGTTTTAAATTGCAAATTGAAGGCCTTGTCGGCGGCCGAATCCGAAATTGACCGATGTTTTATGATCATTAGAATTTATGTGATTTTATGGCATATTTAATTAAAAAGTGATTTGGTATGGTTAAATTAGATTAAATTAAGTTAAATTACACAAGTTGCATTATTTACAACTTTGCCACCTAGTGGCCCATTTCATACCATATGTTGAGACTTGAATTATACATTGTTTAGCATCATTTCATCAGCCCATTCTTGAGCCCTCAACCGACTAAGAGAGAGAGTGTGAGAGAATTGAGTTGTTCATGAGATTTTTGCTTGGAAATTTGAAGGAATTGAAAGATTAAGTGCATATTTGAGCTTGTATATCTTGCATCCTAGACCTAAGGTAAGAACTCATCTTCTTGATTGCTAAATTAAGTCTTATGTTGCATGGTTCATGGAAGTCTAGAGATTAAGGTCATGAATTAGCTTAATTTGGTGAGTTAAAGCTTGAATCATGCATGCATGTTTATATCCTAGCATTTTGAGGTTGAATACATGGAATTTGGTATATGCATGTTCATATTTTTGCATTGGACCATGAATTCATCTTGGTTTTGAAAGAATTGGCTCATTTGAGCTAGTATTTGAAGCTTTGAAGTTGTTGAATTCATGCATGTTACACATTCATCATGTTCTTGAAGTGTTGTTTGAAATTGGATTTAATTGATCTTCCTTTGGGGCTTTGATTTTACAATTGATCCTTGAACATGTAATGTTATGAGTTTTGAAGTGTTTTCCAGCAAATTAGCCCAAAAAGGATCGAATTTGATGCATTAAAACTTGATTTTGAGCTTGAGGTTCAAATCTAGAATTTCCAGAATTTGGACTCACGCTCGAGCGGGGAAAGTGGCGCTTGAGCGTGAAATTCGTGCTCCCAGCACTTTGCATTGTTTTACAGTCCGCTCGAGCGGAAGAATGGAAGCTCGAGCGGGGTTTTGTGTCACACGCTCGAGCGAGTGTCGAGCGCCCATCGAGCGTGATTTTCACACATCCAGTACTTTTGCCATATTTTGCAATTCGCTCGAGCGGGGAAAGTGACGCTCGAGCGGGGAACCTTTGTCTGCATGTCCGCTTGAGCGGGTAAAGCCACGCTCGAGCGGGACCCTGTTTTTCTGAAAATTCTGAAAATGTTTTTAAAGTACATCTTTGCATCCTCATTTCATTCTAGGCATTCTTAGGCCTAGTTTAAGACATCTTAATGAGGATATAGATGTAGAACCGCACCGAGTCTAAGTAGGGACTAAGTCTTTGATTCCCGAATGTGAACTTAGTGTGTGTTCATCCTGTAAACTATGTAGGGTTGGCATCTGAGGACGCGCTCTAGCTTAACTGTAGCCCTGAACTCTGTGAGTAACAACTGTGTAAAGATATGTTCAAATATGAATATCTTCTGAATGGTTAAACTGTACTGTTTCTGAATTGATACTGTTAACTGAATGAATGTATGTCCTCTATTCTGAACTGTATTGTGGCATCCATAGCAACTACTGTTACTGTTACTGCTACTTTACAGAGATCTCTGTTAGTTCCTATCTTGGAACTTCTGTTTACTGTTATGATGGCCATCATTGACTGCTCGGTCTTTCAAGACCTACTGTTTACTGTACTGTTCTGCTAATGGATGTACCACATACGACTGTTATGATTGAATGACTGATATACTGAATCAATTGATTGTTTTCAATACTGAAAGGACATTCATTCTTAACCTCTTCACGCATTATGTTATTTACTGGGCTTAGCTCACTGTTTATATATATATGTAGGTGTCCAGGCACCAGACTGGAGCTAGGAGCGTAGGTTAGACTCCCTTTTGTCAAAGCCAACCACTGTGCCTCACTGTGAGGTTCCGAGCTCGTTTAAGCTACGGCTTTGGGGTGTTTTAGTTTCCCCATCTGTCTCTATATTTGTTTTGTAATACTGCATCAACTAATAGCACTGTACTGTACTGTCTTAATAGGGATTAAGTCCCTGACCTGGATGATTGTAAATACTATACATACTGTTTTGGTGATGATAGTATATATGTTATGAAAAGTCTTTTTGCACACAGACTGTCACAGCTCATTGGATATTGTTTAATTATTGTTTTGGCTTCCGCCATGCCTTTATACTCTGTAATACTGTTTTACTGTTAAGCAGGCCTTCGGTAATCATGGATTACTGGCCGGTTACGGTGCTAAACCCATAAGGGCGGGTTTGGGTCGTGACAGCCACTTTCATATAATACTTTGAGGCTTAATTCATATCAGCCTTGGTGCATCATTGTGTTCACCTTCTAGTCCAAAACCGAGAGAGAGAGAGAGAGAGAGTAGGAGAAAAGCTTGAGTTCATCAAAATTGGCTTGAAACTTAGAGGAATTGCAGAGAATTGCACATTTGAGCTATCACACCCAGAATTCAAGACCTAAGGTAAGAAAATCACTTTCTTAATTGTGAATTTGAGCTACTTCTTGCATGGTTCATGGTAAATTGGTGATCTAAGTCAAGAATTGACTTAAAGAGTTGATTTGAGTAGCTAATTCATGTATGCATGTACATGTTCTTGGAATTTGAGGTTGTTTTTAGAAAATCCTCACATGCATGTCCATTTTCTAGTTGTAGTTCATGAATTCATCATGTTTTTGGAAGGATTGACTCATTTGATCATGTGTTAGAAGCTTTGAATTCAATTGAACACATGCATGTTAAATGTACATCTTGTTCTTGAAGTTTATTTGAAATTCGTGTCTAATTGACTTACCCTTGGGCTTTGATTTTTCAAATTGATCTTCAAAACATGTTATATTATGGGTTTAAAGTGTTTTTCCAGAAAATTGGCTCAAAAGGATCGAATTTGAGGCTTTTAAAGTTGAGTTTTGTGCTTGGGGATGAATCTAGAAATTCCAGATTTTGGACCCACACTCGAGCGTAGGACTTCACGCTCGAGCGTACACTCTGAGTCGTGCACCTCCGCTCGAGCGTGGAAAGTCACGCTCGAGTGTGAAATGCATATGCCCAGAAGTTCATGTGTTTTACAGTCCGCTCGAGTGAGAGAGTTCACGCTCGAGCGAGGACCTGAGTCTCACGCTCGAGCAGAGGTCGAGCGTCCGTCGAGCGTGAATTGCATGCATCCAGTACTTTTCATGAAGTTTGCAGTTTGCTCGAGCGGAGGAAGTCACGCTCGAGCGAAGCTCCCTTGTCTGCATGTCCGCTCGAGCGTAGAAAGCCACGCTCGAGCATAGACCCCTGTTTCAGTAAATTTTGAAAAGTGTTTTAAAGTGCATCTTTGCATTCTCTTTCTATCCTAGGCATTCCTAGGCCATGTTTAAGGCATCTTATTGAGGATATTGATGTAGAACCACACCGAGTCAAGATAGGGACTAAGTTGTTGATTCCCAAGTGTGTAACTTTGTGTGTGTTCGTTCTGTAACTGTGTAGGGTTGGCATCCGAGGACGCTCATTAGCTGCTTATAGCCCAGTGCTCTGTGAGTAACAATGTTGTAAAGATATGTTCAATGATGATTATTTTCTGAACAATTAACTGTATTGTTTTCTGAGGTGATACTGTTTACTGAATGAATGATGTCCTATTTATGAACTGTACTCGTGGCATCCATAGCAAATTACTGTTACTGTACTGTTACTGCTACAGTTACAGAGATCTCTGTCGGTTCCAATGTTGGAACCACTACTGTTTACTGTTATGATGGCCATCAATTGACTGTTCGGTCTGTTAAGACCTACTGTACTGTTTTGCTATTGGATGTACCACAAATAACTGCTATGGTTTCTAAGTGATTGATATGACTGTTTAAATACTGAAATGACATTCATTCTTAACCCCTTTACGCATATGTTATTCACTGGGCTTTAGCTCACTGTTTATATTTATATGTAGGTGTCCAGGCACCGGACCGGAGCTAGATGCGTCGGGTTAACTCCCTTTTGTCAAGCCAACCTTTGTGCCTCACTTCGAGGTTCCGAGTCTGTTCAAGCTAAGGCTTTTTGGGGTGTCTCAGCTCACCCTTCTGTCTCCGTTTTGTTGTACTATTTAAGACTTGTACTGTACTGTTATGGTAGGGATTTGGTCCCTAACCTGAATGTCTGCATATGATGTATGTATATACTGTTTTGGTTTTGAATGTGAATATGTTCAGAAAAGTCTTTTTGCATTCAGACTGTCATAACTCATTGGACATCTTTTATTTACTGTTTTGGCTTCCGCCAGCCTTTTTACTCTGTATTACTGTCGTTACTGTTAAGCAGGCCTTCGGTGATCACGGATTACTGGCTGGTTGCGATGTTAAACCCATAGGGGCGGGTTTGGGTCGTGACAACAGCCGTATGAGTGGCCCCAACTGTGAAAAAGATAGGAATTAGTCAAAATTATATAATACTATAACTACAATACCAAAAACAAAATGTAATAGTGACACAAAAGAAGGAAGGTTAAGAAATTAAAACCATGTTAGAGCATCCTGAATGAAAATTATTGTGAGTCACGATAGTGTTTAGAGTTTCAAAAAAAAAAAAAAAAAAAATTAAAAGTATGTCAACAATTGGGGATAAATTTCCTAGAAAACAAAAAAATTATCAATGAAAAAAAAAGAGAGAAAATTAAGAAATCTAGGACATAATATTATAGAGAAAAACCTGCAAAGTATGATAAATTAGATCAATAAAGAGAAGCAAAGTATGCAAAAGCATAAGGTTTTGGCATTGTTTATTTATTTATTTTTTTTGATCGGCAAAAAGAAGACTTTATTGATGAAACACATACAAAATATGAAAAATTACATCAATAAATAGGAGCTTGGAGCTATTTCAAGCTCCAACCTCCTAGTTTGTGAGAGACCAACAAAAAGAGCAAATAGAGCAAAGGCAAAGAAAAACCAGCTGAGCAACAGGACAGGAAAACCAGAACCTATCACCAGTCCTCAAGTTGCAACCACTGCTGAGCAAGAGCCAACAACATCAGCATTACACAAAATACCAACACATACCAGTGCAACATCAGCAAGACAAATATGATTGAGGAACCAATGGGTTAACAAATACCAGCACAGTAGCCAGACAAATAATTCTATTCAAAATAAACCTATAACCTTGCTGCCTAGAACTTCATTCAAATTAACCAAACATTTCAAAACAACAAGCAACCCTCCAGTCATCCTACAAATACCAGCAGAGTAGCAAGACAAATTAACTAAACATATAATTGAGGAACCAATGGGTTAATCTCAGTAAATACCAAAAACTAGTGCAACATCAGCAAATACTAGCACAGCAGCTAGACAAGTAACTCCATTCAAAATAGACCTATAACCCTGCTGCCTTGAACTCCATTCAAATTAACCAAACATTTCAAAAACAAGCAACCCTCTAGTTAGTAGCCCTGCTTCCAAGCCCCAAGCAGCATACATTGTATTATGCAGCATGGATTAATAATATTGTGTGTTTTAAGGTTGTGGCTGTTGTGTTAGGATTATGGCCATTTTATTCTTATTCTCTCCTCTTTCCTATAGCGTTCTACATTAGAAAGGCAAGGCCATAATTGCACTCCTCCCAAGCTAACCCAGAATCCCATGATAATGTCCTTCTAAGATAGCCATTAGTTGTTGAATCAACCCTCTAGTCTGATCACAAGGGGCAATTCAATAACAAGATGATAAAATATGAATTATCAGTGATCTTGCTATAAGTTCCAAACTTGAAAATCTCTAAAATGGGACCCATGAAAGTTAGGATCTTCTCAGCCTTCAACCACATAAATCAACTACGTTAACTAGAGCATTTAAGCAAATTAATGGTTAAAAATCACACATCAAAATAAAGGAAATATGATTTTGAGAAACATTTCTAAGTAAATGATTGAGTCCAGAAACTCATCATACCATTAAATAAGATTCCAGGGGAAAAAATCATATCCAGAAAATTTCCTAATGAATCAACACTAGAC
>JAPPVO010006678.1:0-25129 GCA_030407325.1 Camellia japonica | reverse complement strand
GATAATTTCAGCTAGACATTCTCAAAGGTTCATGGTCTTCGGATGTGGCAAGAAGGAAAGATATAAGGACTCAATTACCACATATTGCATTTAGATGGGTTGGCCCCTGGTGTTTGAGGAAATTTCAACTTAGTGTTATCTCTAGCAGAAAGGTTGGAAGTAGTCACGTGCCTAGGCGTATGAGGGATTTTTCACTCTTTATTAATGAGTTGGGTCTAATTGATTTACCTACCGCTCATGATAGGTTCTTTTACCCAATCGAGCAATATTGAAGAGATTTCTATGTCCCGCATTGATAGATTTCTTAGCTGAGGAACACTTCCCAGACGCGGTTCTGTTAGTTCTAGGCCAATCTCAGATCATTGCCCTATCTTGTTGGACTATGGGCGCATTAGGAGGGGGAGGGTTTCTTTTGAATTTGAGAATGTGGTTTCAAGCTTATGGCTTTTGTAGTTAGAGTTCAGAGGTGGTGGAAGATCAATCACATACTAGGGATGTGAAGTTCAGTGATGGTGAGTTAAAATTTCAGTTAGGGACAATTTCAGCAATTTGAGGATCCAGAAGGCAAGAGTTTTTAGGGCTTGGATGAGAAAGAGGGATGTGGGGGCCTAGCAGGATAGCAAAGATGAAGGAAATCAGCTAAAGGCAAAAGTCGAGAGAATTGTGGCAAAAGAAAGTTCTAGGAATACTTGCTTCTTTAATTGAATAGCTAACATTCATAGGCGGTGCAATTTCATCCACAGAATTCAGATAGGGGACAAATTGCTAAACTAAAAGAATAAAATCAAAGACTGTATTGTCGGCTTTGTTGAACAACTTTACTCAGAAGATAGCAGTTGGAAACCCAAGTTTGATGGTTTGGAGCTCTCTCAGATTTCAACAGTGGAGACAGTTGAGTTGGAACATCCTTATTCAAAAGAAGAGATAATCTTTGCCCTCCAATCTAATTATCTATGTATAGGGATAAAGCATCGAGACAAGATGGGATGTTCATTGCTTACTTGCAATAGTGTTGGGATGTGCTATGAAGCACGGACACTTCAAATAAGTGTTAGGATTAGTCCACGCATGTGATAAAGGTGGGTCCCATACAGTTATGAGGTTGGTTTATACAAGTATTTGGGTTAGGACAGTAGAGTTCGGAATTTACTAGGAAACCTAATATGTGTAGAATTTGGTTTACCTAATTGTATGGAACTAGGATTCTCATGGGTAGGCTATTATAAATAGTCATATGGACTATAAGGTTTCTTGGAGAGAGATTGAGGTGAGGGAAAAAACAGAGATGCAAGGGGTGAGAATAAAAATACTGTGGGCACCGGGGTGAACAAGGGCTCAATTTGAGCACGAGGTTCGGGTAGTGGTGTAGGTTTTGAATATTTTGATCATCTCATATATATACTCTATTTTTATCATAGTGGAAGCTCTCTCTCCCATGGATGTAGACAATTTGGACCAAACCACGTAAATTTGTGTGTGATGATTTTTTTCTTTTGTGTATGTGTGGGTGTGCTTCCGTTTGGTGAGATATGGTATAAATCTCAACAAATGGTATCAGAGCTTATGGTTGTCGATCCTAGGTGCGGTTGGCAAAAGGTGCAGTTATTGCACAAGGAGGACTCTCATGGAAGAGAGAGAAATCGCGATTGTACAGAGAACAAAAAAATAAAAATCTAGTGAAGGCTTCCTTAAGAAGAAATATGGTAGAAAAATTCACAACAAAGGTGGATTTCAAGATTTTTAGGGGTTGCAATTTCGTTGGTACGGTAAGAAGTTTCAGATTCTGAACAAGTTTAAAAGGATTGAACATATTCAAGGGCAATCAAAGGTGATCGCATGTGATCTAACCTCTAGGTGATCTAGGAGCATTCTGGTTCAATCAATGATGGAAGAGCAATCACTGATGGGCAGTTGGTTAGCAACTTGTATAAGCTCGTGGAGTATGTTGTGACAAAAGGGAAGCTATTGTCAAACATCAGGCGAGTAGTATGAGTTGTGGGTGAACAATGGTGAGCAACAGTTGTAAGGATATTTGGTGGGCACCAAGAGAGAGACAGCGAGTAGCAGACTGATCATAAAAAGGAAGCTTTTGGCATAAAAATTGAGATAAAAGTCGCTACAAGGTGGACACCAAGGGAGGACATAGGTCTCTTTTCTATAAAGGTTTAATTTGTGACAGTGAAGGCATCTTAGGAAGGTGCGGCAATTCTCATAGGCTTGAGTACGAGGACATAATGTGGGCACTCGATTCAAGGGGGTGCAACATCTTCTAGGTGAAGGTGGAGTATATTACGCAAACCATGACACTTAGATTGGAAGGTGTACATAACATTTACCCCACATGGGTAGAGGGGGTGACTATTAGGATTAGTCCATCCATGTGATAAACGTGGGTCCCATACAGTTATTTGGTTGGTTTCGGAATCTACTAGGAAACCTAATATGTGTAGGATTTGGTTTATCTAATTGTATGGAACTAGGATTCTCATGGGTAGACTATTGTAAATAGTTATGTAGGCTATAGGATTTCTCATTGAGAGATTGAGAGATTGAGGTGAGGGAAAAAATAGAGATATAAGGGGTGAGATTAGAAATACTATGGGCACCGGGGTGAGCGAAGGGCTCAACTACCTTTGAGCATAGGGTTCAGGTAGTGGTGTAGGTTTTGAGTGTTTTAACCATCTCACATATTTTAAGTGTTTTGAATCGAACCACGTAAATATGTGATTATTTTTCTCTTTTGTGTATGTGTGGGTGTGTAGGTGTACTTCCGTTTGCATTGGTGCGATATGGTATAAATCCCAACAATAAGCGCTGTAGCGGTGTTGGACACGAGGACATGCCTGGTGTCACGGCCTTGGTTTTTCTAAGCCAACCGTGCGGCCTTAGATGCTTATGCACGCCTTGCTTGCGCCTAAGTAAGCCTTCTTTGGAAGAGAGCTCGGAAAAGTTTGCACACACAAGAGACTTAGAGAAACTTAGAGAGAGCTCTTGGAGAATGCTTTGCTTGTATTGCTTGAATGCTTTGGATTACACTTGGTTACTTGGGTGGTTTGGGCAAATGAGGCCCTCCCCCTTTTATAGGCTTACAAAGAATGTTCTAGGCCTAGTATGATGGAGTGTTCTAAACACTTCCTCCGCCTTTATCTTATGGACTATTCTAGAAGTATTCTAGTTCTACATGGATGGAGAGGATTCTAGATCCTTCCCTCATCCTCTCAAAGAACCTATTCTAGAAGTATGTTCAAGCTTCTAGTCTTATGTACAATTGTCTACAATACTCTAGGGATTTCTAGAAGGTTCCAGCATCCTCCATGGTTTTCATATTTTCTCAAGTCTTCCAAAAGCTTCCAGAATATTCCCTTAGCATCCCTTCCTTGAGACTTCCTTTTGATAGGTAATTCTGTCCTGGTAATTCGGCGGGTTGTGACATTCTCCCCCACCTATGCTCGCGACGCCCTCGTCGCGCCTTCTTCCTTGGAGGTGTAGGTTTTCTTCTCGACTTTTCCTTATCTACTTGCTCTATTGATGACTTAATAACTGTGCATGTTGGTGGACTTTCTTTGGTAGAGCCAATCATCTTCTTGGTAACGCCTTCTACCTCGTTCTTGTCCGTCTCCAACTTAATATACATAGCTGATAGAAGTTGGAGTTTAGTATTTACCTTACTCACCATTGGCACCATGTAAGGCCCACCCTCTATAATGCACATAATATTGTTGTGAGGTAACAGTGCCACGCTAAACTCTCGCAAGAACTCCATTCCTAGCACCACGTCATAGTCATCAAGTGATGCTATTGAAAAATCGACTTTTCCGCGCCATCCACCAAGGTGCAGCTCAACCCCTCGAGCCAGGCCATCTACGGGCATTGTCTTGGTGTTCACTGTCTTCATCAATCTTTGGCCCTTGTCAAATTTCAGACCAAGCCTCTTGGCCTCTTCCGCCTTAATGAAGTTGTGCGACGCGCCTGTGTCTACCATGACTTGGGTCGCCTTCCCATTGATCTTGGCATCCACGTACATTAAACCCTCATCCCATTGGGTCAATGTAGTAGGCTTCGATTCTATGGCACCAAGTAGCTATAGAGATCCCATTTGTGCTTGCTCTTCCATTTCTTGTTTTGCAAGCATTGCACTAAGGCTTTTCCTCTTAGGACAATCCCGCGCCCAATGTGGCCCATCGCAAATGAAGCAATTGTCTTTGGGCTTGATGTCTTTGTTGGCATCTTTCTTCCAATCCTTGCCCGATGGTGGCTTGCCTCCGCCTTCTTTGTACCTTGGAGCCTTAGAATCCCTAGACTCTTTGGCCCACTTTGCTCCCCCACCGTTGCCTTGACCATCCTTGGTGGACTCCGAGTTAGACGATTCCGGCTTTGTATATTCCACCAATGTCTCAGCCATGGTGAGTGCAGTGGAAATGTCTTTGACACCCCTTCGTTGTAGCTCCAACTGTGCCCACTGCTTAAGACCAACTGTGAAGTTGAAGAGCAAGTCATCATCACTCATATTAGGAATTTGAAGCATTAACCCGAAGAATTCTTGGACATAGTCCCGGATAGAGCGGGTGTGCTTCAACTCCCTCATTTTCAGTCGTGCTTCATGTGCCACATTTTTTGGATAGAATTGTCTCATGAGTTCATTCTTAAATTCTTCCCATGAAGAGATAGTGCAAGTGCCTTTCTCAATTTCTGAATGCTTACGACGCCACCAAATTCCCGCAAGCTTAGTGAGGTAGAGAGAAGCAGTGCGTACCTTAGCCATTTCATCATTTAAGTTCAAGGCTTCGAAATACCTCTCTAAGTGCCAGATGTAGTCGTCTAACTCCTTGGCGTCCCTTTTGCCATCGAACTCCGTGGGCTATGGTGCCTCAAGACTTGGAGTGAATCCCGCATTAGTGGTAACACCACCACTAGCCGCAGCTCGCTTGCTCATGGCCTAGTCCGCCCGTGTCTCCTCCAAGCCTTCCTTTAGCTCTTGGACTTGGTCTTGGAGTTGAGAGATTGCCTTCAAGATCCGTTCTTCAAAGTCATAGCTTTCTTGCTTGTGAGTCTCATGGTTGGTCCAGATGGTGTCCCGCATGGACTCAAGCAATTCCTCGACTTGGCGTTCCAGCTTGCCATCGAGTTGCTCCATCCCTTGTTCCAATCGATCCAACCACTCCTTGACATCGGCCATAGCCACTTCAACCTTGACCACTCGGGTCTCCATGGCACTCACGATGTCGCGTGACTTATCTTTGGCCTTCTTGCCCAAGTTTGCAGCAGTCTCCCTTCCGCGGTTCTCTTCGGTGTGAATTACTTCTGACATAGGGCCCTTCCTTCCTTAGTTACGATGCCTTTGCAGCCTTTGGCTCTGATACCAACTGTCACGGCCTTAGTTTTTCCAAGCCAACCATGCGGCCTTAGATACTTATGCACGCCTTGCTTGCCCCTAAGTAAGCCTTCTTTGGAAGAGAGCTAGGAGAAGTTTGCACACACAAGAGAGACTTAGAGAAACTTAGAGAGAGCTCTTGGAGAATGCTTTGCTTGTATTGCTTGAATGCTTTGGATTACACTTGGTTACTTGGGTGGTTTGGGCAAATGAGGCCCTCCCCTTTTTATAGGCTTACAAAGAATGTTCTAGGCCTAGTATGATGGAGAGTGTTCTAAACACTTCCTCCGCCTTTATCTTATGGACTATTCTAGAAGTATTCTAGCTCTACATGGATAGAGAGGATTCTAGATCCTTCCCTCATCCTCTCAAAGAACCTATTCTAGAAGTATGTTCAAGCTTCTAGTCTTATGTACAATTGTCTACAATACTCTAGGGAGTTCTAGAAGGTTCCAGCATCCTCCATGGTTTTCATATTTTCTCAAGTCTTCCAGGAGCTTCCAAAATATTCCCTTAGCCTCCCTTCCTTGAGACTTCCTTTTGGTAGGTAATTTTGTCCTGATAATTCGTCGGGTCGTGACACTGGAACACGTACGGCACATGGCATGTCCCTTTAATTTTATTTTATTTTTTTTGTAGGGGACCCATTTGATGGGAATTAAAGCTTGGTTTGGTTTGGTTTGGTTTTTTGACACAACAAAGACACACTGGGGACATGCGTGTCCAAATCTAGACACATCAGGGGACACAGCGAAGGTATTTTTTTATTTTTGTAAATGTCTTTTGGGGTCAAACTGTAAAATTAAGAAAGTAAAAAAAGAATATTGTTGAATGTTGAATTTTTTCCTTCGTCATCTTAGCTCTTATCATTTATTATGTCTTTTTTTGTGGATGGGTGATCTACTAATTTGTTTAAATGTAGTGATTTATATATATATATATATATATATATCTTGGATTAATGTTAGTTTTTATTAATTTTGATTGTTTAGTAATATAATATTAATCTACATAGCAAATATATATATATATTTTTTTTTTTAAAAATTGCCATGTCCCCATCTTTTTTAAATCACCGTACCCGTGTCCATGTCCGTACTTCATAGGGGATGTGGTTCCGGATGACATTTTGAGAATATTTGCAATTTTTTATGAGACATGTTTGTTTCGAGAAAAGCCTCGATGTTAATTGGAGGGGCATACAAACATCTGGCATAAGTGTTGTCTAATCGTCTTAAGGATAGCCTTTGGTGGTGTCACATTCCCAGAATTCATTTGTAGAAGGCTCATGAATTCTTGATGTGGTTTTGGTGGCCATTAACGCAATGGATTATAGAATTAGAAGTGGTAGAACCTGGCTAATTTGCAAGCTGGCTATTAAGAAGATTTATAATCATATTAATTGGGATTTCATTATTTATTGCTCTGGGAAATGGGGTTTAGTCTTAAATGGAGTGACTGCATTTGTCTACTGTGAGGGTGTCAATTTAGAGGGTTGCGTCAAGGAGATTTGTCTCCTTTGTTGTATATTTTGGCTATGGAAGTTTTCAGCAAAATGATTGAGAAGGTTGTGAAAGGGGGCTTTCTTAACGGATTTAAGATTGAGATTGGTCAGATCAATGGATCTTCTCTTATCAATCTCCCATCTGCTTTCTCTTATCAGTCTCCCATCTGCTTTATGCCGATGATAATATTATCTTGTGTGAGACCGAGACACAACGAATGACTTACCTCCAATGTTCCTCCTTTGCATTTGGAATATTTTTGGTCAAAGTTTAATCTTGGAAAATCCAGCATAATCCCAATAGGAGAGCCGCAGAATGTGGCGATGTTGGTTACCATTCTTGGTAGCAAAATAGATCAGTTGCCAATGGCTTATCTGGGTCTTCCTCTTGGTTCCTCCTACAAGCCAAAATTGGTTTGGGATATGGTGATTTGGAATTTTCATAGGCTTCTTGCAGGGTGGAAGAGACAATATCCTTCCAAAGGGGCTAGGCTGGCTTTGATTAAAAATACGTTATCTAGCTTGCTCACTTACTTTATGTCTCTTGTACCATCACATCCTCAACTCTTACGCAATTGGGGAGGCTATAACATGATTTTCTTTGGGGAGGTGTAGGGGACAAGTTCAAATACCACCTCGTGGATTGAGGCCAAGTTGAAATACCACCGTATCGATTGGGACACCATTTGCACCCCTTAGAGAGGAGGGGGGCATTCATATGTTTTCCATCTTTAATCAAGCTTTGTTGGGGAAATAACTATAGAGATTTGCTTGTGAAGGGGAAAGATAATGAACGGTGGTGGAGTTAAATATGGAAATATTTGAGGTGGGTGAACTTCCGAGATCTTTCAATCTTATAGGTCAAGTTTATGGAAAGACAATTAGAATAGATGTGATTTTTGGTCAAGCCATGTTCGGTTTGTGGTAGGAAATGGGAACCGGGTGAGGTTTATGGAAAGGCATTGCCAACGTGGCTCATATTGCTTTTAATAGAAAGACTACACTACTGTTAGTGTTCCCCTCAATGCAAAGGGTGTCATGTTTTTTGGGATATTTCCTGAGGAAAGATCTTAATGTTTGGAAATTGGTGGAGATTATGCATTTTCTTCATTGTTTGTATGCTATCCGTCTTGGTGATGGGGGTGATTTGATGGACGAAATCCTCTTCTGACCTCTTCAATGTAAAGTCTTTCTATGTTGCTCTCTTTGGCTGAACAAGGCTCCTTTTTCCATGGAATGGGGTCTGGGGCACAAAGGCTTGAAGGTGGCTTTCTTTGTGTGGTATGCGGCACATGGAAAGATTCTTACATTGACAACCTGATCAAAAGAAGGCAAGTGCATGTGAACTGGTGTTGCATGTGTCTGGATGGGGAGTCGATGAGTCATCTTCTGATCATGGAGTGGGTGTTCCCTTCGACAGTTCGAAAGTTGCTATGATTGTAGACCGCAGTTCAAGTTGGGTGGAGAAGGAAGGAAGCTTGGCATTTGGTGCCCTATGTTTTGATGTGGCTTGTGTGGGCAAAAAGGAGTAGAAGAACTTTTACTGGCAGAGAATAGCCTATTTCTATATTATATAGTACATTTTCACCTTTTTCGTATAATTAACATTTGAGAATGATCTCTTTATCCTTAAATCAATTTGACTTTCGTAAAGACCTTCGAATAGGTTTTTGAAGTATAGTATTTGATTTATGTTCTTTTCTATACATGTTGCATCCCCTTGGTGTTTCATTTATATAAGCATTCATACTTATAAAAAATAAAAATAAAAATAAATTATAAATAAATAAATAAATAAATAAAAAAGCATAATTCTTGCAATCTTCCAATTCTAAATTTAAGTGTTGCCAAGACAAGTTTCACCATAATAAGAAAAGATGATACATTTTTCACCCTAGCATTTTCAAATTCATAATTGCATGGACAATCATCTGATACAATTTTATTCACAACAATTCCATTCTAGCACATAGAACTCATAGAAGACACGGGCAAACTCATTTTGTGAGACCTGTTTTTGAAGCTACTTCTTCTCTCATAGCTAAGACTCAAACAAAAAACAACCCATGTGTTTTTCTGATTTTGCTTGTCTCCTTTCATCCTAAAGATGGTTGCTAGGGTGATTGGAATTTTAGGACTTTTATGTGTTAGGGATTTTTTTGTCATTACGGATTTTATATTAAATTTTTTCTCTATATCCATTATTAAAATTGATTGTTTTCTAGTTTAGAATAATATCTTGCATGCAATCATTGAACCTTTTTATGGAATTATTCAGGACCGGTGGTCCTTTGGGACATCCCAAATTAAAAAAATAAAAACTAACGAAATGGAACAGAGGGAGTACTTATCAAAAAAAGAATAATGGTATATGTTAGATGGATCACTTCTGGCCAACACATATAACCAAAATGTATCACTTTTTCTTAAAAAAATGATGTGTCGGGTTTTTGTATCGTGTCACACCTAATTGTGCTTTTTAAGTAAGGTTTTCTAAGTTTTTGTGCTTAGGCACCCTTATGAGCTCTTTTTATGCACGACTCGCTAGGTGTGAGCACCTATTTGTGTAATTGTCACGTAAGTTTCATTTGTAGTGAGATTTTACCAACGTATTGTACTATTTACGTTATGCATTTACAAGTGATTGTGTGTTTATGTTTTAAACGGCTTCTCATTTATCTTTCGTTATTGATTCCATCATGCACTCTAATCCAACAATATGTTATTGGGGCTAGACTACTACAATGTTCAATACCAACATTTAGATGTCCTTCATTCTGAACCCAAACTTTCTTAATTTTAGACCATTTCCCCATTTGAAATTCAAATCATCAACCCTAATATCAATTAGTTGCATACACTTTGAATCATACAAATACCAATGTAAAACACACAAATCACACAACAATTACTTGAAGCAAATAACATAAAATAAAAAATTAGAAAAATTCGAGAATGTAATCAAATTACATACCCGGAAGCGTCAACAATAGTCCTCGAAATCTTCATCTTCTTCTTGGCACCCTTATAAAGCTCCTCCAGACTACAGGGCAACGCATTCTCCACCGCAGCGGCCTTCCTCGGCGCCGCGGAAGCCGAATTACCGAACTCCCCAGTGGAAGTCCTAAAAAACCCGTCCTTAAAAGTCCGACTCCGACTAGAAGCGGCGGCGGCGTCGTTGGCACCAAACATCTCGGCATAGATATCCTCGGCGTCCCGGGGATTGAAGCGAAAGGATGGGTTAGGGTGCTGGTGGTTGTGGTGGTTGTGGAATTGAGAGGAGGCGGCGCGAGAGGCGGAGGGAGGCGGAGGAACCTGGCCGGACTTGAGGGCTTCCTCGCCGTAGAGATCGTAGATCTGACGCTTCTGGGGATCGCTGAGGACGTCGTAGGCTTCGGAGATCTGCTTGAACTTGGCCTCGGATTCGCGCTTGTTGCTAGGGTTTTTGTCAGGGTGCCAAATCATGGCGAGCCTACGGTAAGCTTTCTTCAGGTCTTCCTCGCTTGCATTTCGATTCACTTTCAGAATATTGTAATAATCCATCCCCATTTCCGACTCTCTCTCTCTCTCTCTCTCTCAAATCATCAAGTTTCTCTCTCTAAAAGTATAAATGCATGTATAGGTTGAGGGAGATGAACAAGAACACCGAGGTTGAGGAAAGGAAGGGCTATGGTGTTTGGCGCGAGAAGGGGGCAGGGATGGATCACACGGTTACGAATATCTCTCTCTCTCTCTTTCTATTTTCTCTCTCTCAAATAAATAGTAGTGAGAAAAAGTCTGAAAGTATCCCAACGGAGAAATTATTTTAATATTTTCGGGGTTTTTAGTGAGAAATTAAAAATTAAAAAAAAAATACTAAAATTGGAGCAAGTTTTGGTAGTGCTCTAAGATTCTTTTGGCAAGTTAATTAAAATTTAATTTTTTTTAAATTATACTGTTTTTTTTATTTTTTTATATTTTTTTAAAAAATTAAAAGTTAATTTTAATTTATTTCACAAAATACTCCAAAATCAATAGTTATTGATTTAAATCATGAGATTTATATTTTTGTGTTAGAATTTTAAAAATAAAAATATTAAATATCAGTAAATAGAATAGAGTAAGAGTTATGATAAGGATCTCAAATATTCTACCAAATCTGTGGGACTTACGCACATGTAGATTTGTGTGAGTCTCACCCCATATAAGAGATTTGGTAAAATTTATATAGATTTGGTAAAATATTTAGTAGAATATTTAGAAGTTGTTTGGTAATGACTTTTTTAGTTGGTTTTTTAGTTTTTTTGATTTTTTTAGCGTGAGACTTTTTTAGTTGTTTAGTTTCTTGTTTGGCTTTTTTTATTTTTTAACCTTGGAATGACAAAATTGCCCTTAGGCCTCGTTTGGCAAACAAACATTTTAGCCAAAAGTCAAAAAGTTACTAAAAAAGTCAAAAATCCTATAACCTATACCAAAAAGTCAAATATTTCCTTTTCTCTTTACTTTTTGCTAGGGGTGAGCAGCGGATATACCGATCCGTCAAAACCGACCGAACCGAACCGAACCACCGCATTTGGGACGGATGCGTGATGACGAGCGAACGGTTGTGGATTGATTTTCTCAAATCCGCCAATTTGACGAACGGATAGCGGATTTGAGATTCCTTTGACCGCAACCGAACCGCCAAACCGCGAGCACTCCTAATAATTTATAAGGGTTTATGTTTTCAATTTATTTAAATATTTTGTTTGTATTTTCAATTGAACAAGAGTTTAAATATTCTGTTGAAAAAAAGTTTTCAACTTGAGTATATTTTTTGAATTGAAAAAAATAAACGTATTATTTATCTATATTTTTTGGTTTTTAAATTTAACTCTAAAAATAATAAATAGAAAATATGATATATGATGGTTGGTTTTTGTTTTCAAAAACATATATAGATGTAACAATACAGAGACATACAATCTCTACTACTGCCCTGTTCATGGTTTTGGTGGTTTGAATTGTTATTATATTTTAAAAACCACAGATTGTAATACTTTATGTGGATGAATCATGCTGTGATTATAATATGTGGATGAGTCATGCAATGATTGTGATATTTTAAAATTTCAAACTTTCTTTTTTTGGATGAGACATACAGTGATTATAATAATTTTTTAAGTCATTGACTATAATGTTTTCTTTTTTTTTCTTTTTTTTTGAGGAAGTACACAAGTTGAATTATGTTGAAAATTTATAAAATCTTAAACCGCCAAACCGATTCGCATCCATCCGCCAAACCGCCAATCCGCTCAATCCACATCCGCCGGATTGGCGGACAGATACGGATTGATTTTCTCCAATCCACCAATCTGGCGGACAGATGGCGGATTGGAGGTTCCGTGACCGCAACCGACCCGTGCCCACCCCTACTTTTTGCACATCTTTTCTTAAAAAGCCAAAAAGTCATCACAAACATACTAATTTTTTTTACCTCAGATTTTAGCCAAAAAGCCAAAAAGTTACTAAAAAAAACTAGGTAAAAAAAACGAGGTAAAAAAACGAGTAACTTTTTTGCTTTTTAGCTAAAATACGAGGTAAAAAAAACTAGTATGTTTGGGGTAATTTTTTGACTTTTTACAAAAAGATGTGCAAAAAGTAGAGAGAAAATAGAATCTTTGACTTTTTGGTATGAGTTGTTGGCTTTTTGATTTTTTAGTAACTTTTTGACTTTTTGGCTAAAAGAGCACTTGCCAAACGAGGCCTTAGTATAGAATGATTCTTTTTTGACTTTTTATTTCGGGAAAATTAATCTAAAGTCCCTCTCCCATTTTTAGTAATAGAAGACATCCACAATATTATTTTTTGATGTATAAGGTCCCTCCCATCTATCACAGAGAAATTCAGCCCCGTTGATTGTCCACATAGAACCCCTCCATCGCATCCAAAACCATCGCCGCCGCGTCCAGAGCTCCCGGCAAGGCATCCGGCAACTCAACCCTAATCGAATTCCGCACTTTGGGCCGCTCGATCATGTACTTCCTCAGTCTCAACCCGTCCATGTTCTCACAGAATGATTTCAACTCCGGTGATGGATGTGGCTGCCGCAGTCAATCATCGACATGCCTGGGCTGAAGTCGGGAAAAATTTGTAAAAACAAACTTACGGTAATTGGTTCTTCTATATCAAGCATTCCAGCATTATTGACCAACATTTCACCATATTCTCCAATGCACCAAACTGTCACTCGGACAAGACTCTCCTGATGAAAACATCAAAAATCATTTTTCACTAATTACTCAAGATGATAGAACTTCCATACCAAATCTTATCCTAAGAAAGAAAAAAAAACGAAGTACCTGTTCACCTGATGTTTGGACTGCTCTGTACAGAAACCGTACTGTATGTCCATAGAGGTTCGAAGCATTGTTTATCACAACAATAAGGGCATGCTAAACTTCATCCTTTACAAAATTTCCTACCTACTAATAATAGCGTCAGGATCAAAATTTTACCAAATGTGCCATTACCGACATCAAAGAAAGCTAAAAGAAAGATTTAAAAGATAAAATAAAACACAGACAGAGAATCCAGAGAAATTCAAAATTTCTCTGGAGAGAAATTCCGAAATCCAGAGAAATTTGGTTAAAACACAGCCAGAGAATCCAAAAAAATTCAGAATTTCTCTAGAGAGAAATTTCTCTAGATAGAAATTCTCTGGTTGAATTTTCTCTAGATTGAATTTTCTCTAGTTGAATTTTCTCTAGATCGAATTTTCTCTGAATCGAATTTTCTCTGGATTGATGTTGAGGGACCTTAGACATTATAAAAATATTGAGTGTCCTTTATGCTATAAAATCATAATACCAGGGACCTTAAAAAAAAAAAAAACCTTTTATTTATATATGGGATAGTTTGATACTTTTGTAACTTTTTTATCTTTTTGTGATTTTATAATTTTTTTTTATCTTTTTATAATTATATAGTCAAAAATGAAAACCAAATCAAGGCTTAAGATACATATTGAATAATTTATAGGACGACTTGTTCATAGCCCTGCAGAGATTTTGGAAGACGTGTTGATGTGTCGGTAAAGGAAAGAACTTTTATTGCACCAAGCATAAGTGGTATATTGTGTGGTTGAGATTTAATGTTAAAAAATTAATGTAACTTATCATTAAATCTCAACCATACAATACACCACTCTAAAAAATTTTAGGAAAAAAAAATTCTAGAGGATCCTTGCTCCTTTTATTGTATGTGAGGGGATCTGGTGGGACCCAATTTGTATTATTGAGTCGACGAGCAGACAGGAGCTCGTAACAGCTATCCCCCAAATTCCACACGCCTGCGTGCTAATTGTACACCATTTTTTTTAGGAGTTTTTTCTTTTTTCTATTTCTTTTTTTTAAAACTATTGAGCAAGAGCAAGTTTGGAAGCTAGTTTTTTTGGGTCAAGAAATAAAAAAATTATTATCAAAAAGTTTATTATTTTTTCTATTTTTTTTACATATTTTTTTATAAATAATTGAAAAATTAACTAAAATAGTTATTTTTCAAAATAATTCGTATTTTCAAAAAAGAAAAAAATTATAATTTTACAATATCATAAAATATTAAACTCTATCGCTTACTCTTAGGCCATGTTTGATTGGAAGTTTAGGAAAGAAAATTAGGCTGCGTTTGGAATGATTTCCAAAATATAATTCTACCCACACATTCTAACTTCATGTTTGGATACGACTTTCAAATTGTATTTCCACAACAAAGAGAAAACTCTGTAAAAAACTCTGTCTCAGGCGCGATTTTCAAAAAAAAAAAAATTCAAATTTGGCCTAACCGGTCGTCCCACCGGACGTCTGGCCGGTTGACTGGAACAGTGCAATTTTTTTTTTTTTTTTTTTTTTGCAATTGACATATGTTAATTTTTATATATTCGAAAAAATATTTTCCGAATTTTTAAATTTTTTTTATGTGTTTTAATAGAATTTTGAGTTATATGTTTGGTTATGAGTTGTAAGTTTTTGTATCAAATATCATATGTTACATCAAAAATTCCTCACTCAATTCAAAATTCTTTTCAAAACTCTTTCACCAAACAAATTTTCGGCACTCAAATCATAATTCCAAAACTCATAAATTCAAAATATAACTCATACTCTCAAATCATAGTTAGAAAGCTCTACTAAACGAAACCTTAGATTACCAATTCATGAAACCCACTTAACTCATGTTTGTGTGCAACAAAATTCCACGGGATTAGCGATCGCATGAGAATATGAATTCCCTTCCATTTATGGGATTAACATTATCGTGGGAGGGTTGGGATTAGGAAAATGATTTTCCTCCCGAAATTTTCTTCCCCGAATCGTTTTGGGCAGTTTTCTTTTTTTTTTTCTTCTTCTTTTTTTCTTCCCTCCTTTATGTCCGAAACGCAGAGAGGAAGAGGAAGAGAAAGAGGGAGAGGAAGAGAAAGAGAGAATGGAGCAAGGCCGTCGCCGATCGCCGCCACCTCCGCCTCCGGCCCGATTTTTTTTTTTTTTATCTGAAATGGTTGATGATGTTGATGATGAAGATGAATGGTTGATGCCCAGCCCAATTTTTTTTTTTTTTGATCTGAAATGGTTGATGGTTGATGCCCAGCCCGATTTTCTTCTTATTCTTCTTCTTCTTCTTCTTCCTTCTCTTCTTTTTCTTCTTCTTCCTTCTTCTTTTTTGATTCTCTTCTTCTAAAAAAAAAAAAAAATCAAAATGACGAAACGATGTTGTTTTGATTTCGAGGGGATTCGGGGAAAGGCAAATTCGAGCTACATAGCATTACTGGGGATTACTAATCTCCTTACGTGGATTGATGGTAAATTATTAATTTACCCCTGGTTTTACGATATCAACAAAGTTATATTATATGTGAGAAAGATTTTTTGTGAAGCCTCCGAAAATTTTATTTTCTTAAAAGTCTCTTACTTTTGGAATATTGTAATAAAGACCCTTGATTTCCTAAATAATTTCACCTTTAACCCTAGAAGCGAAAACTCGCAATCACTAGTCGATTCCAATAACTTAAGAATCATTTCTAATACCCTAGTATAGATTAAATAACTCCCTAAATATGGATTTACCACTTGAAACCCTATGTTTTTTCCGATTTTCCTCATGTTCGTCGATTGGTAGTCTTTTTATTCGAAACAAGAAATCTAAACCAAATTAAATTATCTAACCCTAATTCAATTTAATTCTATACTTAAATAAATATTTCAATTCATAAATTAAAGCCAAAACCGTCACATTGTTATTAAATTACCAATTGACCTCAAGTTAGTACTATTATACATATATATATATATATATACTTTTACCTTTAAACCTATTTAAATAAATTATACACTATATTTTGAAATTCCCATCAATTATACACAAAAAAATAATAATAACAATAATCCCCTCAAATCCACCCCCACATAGCAGGCCACCCTAGGGAAAAGAAATGTATACAACTTTTTCGAACAAATCCATGAATTCATAGAAAAGTATTCTAGTACATCCTAAAATATGGAACCTTGTTTCCACCTCAAGTTCCATCCTAACTAAAGCCTAACTTAATCATGATTAATTGCATAATTAAGGCCTCTAATCATCTACTATTCCACTAAGTTCAAAGTAAATCCAAAATATCCAATCAATTTCCAACCAATGGGCAATTTGGACCTTTTGAGCCAATTTTAGTATAAATAAAACCTCTCCCTTAGCATTTTGCATACAAGAACACACACACACAAACAACCTATTCAGCTAAGAGGAAGAAAGGGCAAGAGAGTGAGCTCGGTGGAGGAAAGGAGAGAAAAAGAAGGTTTTGTTAGCAAACCAACCATGCCTCAAGTAAGCCACATCACCATCTCTCCTTCTATTTCCTTTTTAAATACATGTTATTAGAGATTTAAAATCATATTTTCAGATGTGTTGTAATGGTGTTCATATGTTTAAAGTTGATGAATTGGGCTTTAATCATTCTTCTACTCATATTTCCTCTTAATAGATGCAAAACTACATTTTTCTTCTCATATCTCACATTATTTCCAAAGGCATACCATCACTCTAAAAATATTAGTTATTGATACATTATTTAGTTTGTTTTCATCACAAATAAGTGAAAAATTCCCTTAGTTGGCCTACTTTCTCACCAATCTTCTTATTTTGAGTATCGTGCATGAAAAACCAGTTTTACAGCCAACTTTCTAAAATTCTAAAAAAATGTAGAAAAATCTCTTGGACCTTGGTTTTATGTCAAAAACTTCCTTAAAGAGTTAGCTTTCAAGGAAAATTGGTTTCATTGAAAAATAATGAGCGGTTTGTAAGAACATCCGATTTTTGTAACAGTCGACGAATCTGGACAGCACTGGAGTGTTTCTTAAATAACTAAAAACATAGAAAAGCTATTCCATTTCTGAAAAATGTTCTGAAAACTAAATAAAATTCTTTACGAACCATAGGAAGGCTAGGCTCGAGAAAAATCTGAAATAGTCCTTTTGATTTTAATCTTTATATGGTACTAAATTTGAAAATTTAGTTTTACATTAGTATTCTATGCTTATGTCTTCATGAATATGCTTATTAGTATATGATCATTTCTTGGTATGATATTGCATGTATTATGGTAATATACCTTTATTTTAGTCCTTTAATGATGTTTGTATTTATGAAAATTTTATTTCAATTGTTTGTACTGACTAACTTAAAACATTAATCTAAATGGAAGACTTAATGGGGTAGCTAATAGGGTTTCAATCACATGAGTATTGTTATGAGATAAGGTTATGTTTAAATTGAATTGGTTAGCGGGACATGTTCCCTTTTGAAAGTTAAAATCTTACACAAGTGGTTGTTTTAGAACCCTTGAACGGAGCGGTTGCATTCGAACCCTAAGTGGTTTTAGTGTAAGGATGGAATGGGCAAAGCCTTTATTTCACCATCTCTTTTGAGGTCCTCAATTGGCACTACGCTGTATGCAACCGTTGGTAAGCATCTAGGGTAAGGTCTACAAATAGGGATGGCAATTTGAACCTGACCCGACGAGAACCCGGCCCCTCGACCCCAATTAGAACTGTTTTCCCTAAGAAATACCCCCAACGAGCCAGGGATGGTATTCAAAAATGAATCCCCGACAACTTTCAGGCCAGGGACAGTGATATGTTCTCCCGCGCCCGACTCGTCCCCGTGTCCGCCTCGAACTGAAATTACTATTATACCCCTCTATGTGTGTGTGTGTGTGTGTGTTTCTCTAGAGATTTTTTGACTCATTTTAGGGTTTAGGTTCACGGGTGTTGTTTGGATTTTTTTTTTTTGTTTTGTGGTGTGGGTGTTTGGATGTATATGTCTGGACATTGCTAAATTATTCTTTTATATATATTATTTGTATTTGCCTAAAAAAAAAAAATAATAAAATGGGATATGCAAAATTCAAAAAAAAAAAAAGTTGGGGATTTTTCGGGGTCGGGGAAACCCGATCCCCGTTAGAGGGCAGGGGCAAGGGGTGATGGATTCCCCACCAAGGATCAGGGGCAGGGATGGTGATACCTTCGGGGATCGGGGACAAGGAGTGTAATCCCCAGCCCCGCCCCAGCCCATTGTCATTCATATCTGCAAAGCAGCAAAAGAGAAGGCATACCAAATAATCCGCGTCTGATTCTTGTAGTTGGGAGGATAAAATCTCTTTGGGGGATTTCTAGACTACTAACAACTAACCTTGTAACCCTTGTTGTTTATTTGAATATCATGTTTATTTCCCTATTGTTGTAATTGCAATTGTGTTTTAGAATAGGAAAAATGGACGAGGTGTGTGTGCGTTTGCTAGGCATTTAAAGCTCATGGCGTTTCATGCCAAGTACTGAATAGGATTTTGCAGCAAAAAATGACGAGCTGGAAACTTTCAAAGACTTTTGGTTGTCCTAGAGAATCTAGAATTTTTATTTTGTTTTGAAAAGTCCATCTGAAATTTTATTTTTGGGGGTGTAATATTGATGGAACTGTCTTTTGTAACTAAGAATATTTTGTATCTATTCTCCTATTACTATATGATTGTCTTTTAAAAAACTAATATAGTTCCACACGTTGCTTATGAGACCCTGCATCAATACCTCTTAAAATCTGTCAAAATTGTAGCCTTGCTACCTAAGAAAGCTAGATTTATAAAGGAGGCTAATTTGACTCCTCCGACGATTTGGGATCTTATTTGGTCATTGACCATAAGACTCATTAGTGACTTTTCGTTGACTACAATCCTTAGTATAGATTTTGGGGCGTCACATTTTTAAGTAATTTTGTAAATTTAATCTTAACTAATTAATACCACCACACTAGTTTACAAACATTCACACTTTATCTAACATCTCCAACTTAATGCCACTATACTAATAATCCTCTCACTCAATCTCATCGTACTCATAATCACATCTAACCTAATTCTCCAAACAAACATAGCCTTACTCTCTCAAATCTTAATCCTAACCCTACTCTTACTCAACCACCATCCACCATCACCATCACCATCACCAACTCCAACCACTTATTAATTCCTACTCCAATCATTGCTCTTCAATCCCTCCTCAGCTCCAATGATGAAAATATTGCCACCTCTATAACTTCTTTACCCTTTGGCACCACCAGAGCCCTCTCCACCCTACAATGCAATAAAATATGAAATATTGGACATGATTTTTTTTTTTTAAATCAAATTTGATGAGAAGATAAATTTGAGATAAGAAATAAATTTTTTAAATCCCAATGATTTGACCTGGTGGTAAAAGCCTAGGACCTAGGGTGTACTCCCTCTATGATCTCAAGTTTAAAACTTCTTAAGTGCAAATAATTTCTTGAAACCAATTTATACTTTAATTGGACCCTGCTAATGGACCTAATTAATCTATTAGGCCAAATACCGGATTATAAATGAAAAGGGGATAATAAAAAAAGATTTTGATGAAATTATTAAAATAATTCATATCAAATCAAACTTTTGACTTCAATTTAAAACAAATAAAAAAAATTAATGAAAGATTAAAAATACCGCAACTTTGCCATTTTCTTGGCTTGCTGACTTTTTTTTTTCTCTCTCCCCATTTCAAGAAATCCATGTAAACTCTAACTCAATATCATTTCCAAACAAATTAAAGTAAATGTGAATGATCTGCCTTGCCTCGATGCCTTCTTAGCAAGAAAAATCCAAAGTCAAAGGCCTTCCCATTGGAGGATCCTTCGACGATTAAGTTAGCCCCAAGATTGAACATAACTAAATAGGATAGTATTTATTTGTGTAAGTTTGTTTTTTGTTGTGTCCTTGTTTGTGGCATTGTTGGGTCTTTTCATAGGTAAATTGTACTCAACTTGTCATCCTTATAGGCCGTTAGATGGCCTCCTTTTTATCGGACGGATAAGCCCTTGTCAAAGGTCATTTCATGTAGATCGGTCGAATTGTGCTAACCTAGGCCGACTAATATGATCGGCTCCTTTTGATTTTCTATAGCCAAACAAACTCTAGTCTCAAGTATTGGGATGCTCTTCCTTTCTAGGCTTGTTTGGGCATGAGTTATGAGCCAAATTCTTATCCCTTACAGTAACTAATAAACATAATTAGATAAAATAAACCTAAAACCTCAGCAAATCCTCTTTACAAAAATATGAAATCCATTAAACAATAAAATTGGTGTATACATTTGTTTACATATAGAGAGACTAGAGAGTCTAGCTTTTTTGCCAAGAGAAGACTAGACTATCCAATTTGAATCTTATGGACCCTCCACAAGCCCCATTTGATGATTTGGTTGCTTCACCTTTATACGTAGATCATCAATTAAGACTAATTGAAATTGTAATTATAATTTTTATTAGGAGTGGGGCGCGGGTCGGTTGCGGCCACGGAACCTTCAATCCGCCATCCGTCCACCAGATTGGCGGATTGGAGAAAATCAATCCGCATCCGTCCGCCAATCCGGCGGATGTGGATTGAGCGGATTGGCGGTTTGGCGGATGGATGCGAATCGGTTTGGCGGTTTGAAATTTTATAAATTTTCAACATAGTTCAACTTGTGCACTTCCTCAAAAAAAATAAAAAATAAAAAAAAAGTATTACAGTCAATGACTTAAAAAAGTGTTACAATTACCGCATGCCTCATCCAAAGAAAGAAAGTTTGAAACTTTAGAATATCACAATCATTGCATGCCTCATCCACATATTACAATCACAGCATGCCTCATCCACATAAAATATTACAATCTGTGATTCTTAAAATATAAAAATAATTCAAACCACTAAAACCATGAACAGAGTAATAGTAGAGATTGTATGTCTCTATATTGTTACATTTATATATGTTTTTGAAACAAAAATCAACCAGCATATATCATATTTTTTATTTATTACTTTTAGAGTTAGATTTAAAAACCAAAAAATATAGATAAATAATACGTTTATTTTTTTCAATTCAAAAAATATATTCAAGTTAAAAACTTTTTTTCAACAAAATATTTAAACTTTTTTTCAATTGAAAACACAAACAAAATATTTAAACAAATTAAAAATACAAAGTCTTATAAATTACTAAGGGTGTCCGCGGTTTGGCGGTTCGGTTGCGGCCAAAAGAACCTCAGATCCATCATCCGTCCGCCAAATTGGCGGATTAGAGAAAATCAATCCGCAACCGTCCGCTCATCATCACGCATCCGTCCAAAATGCGGCGGATCGGTTCGGTTCGGTCGGTTTTGGCGGATCGGTATATCCGTTGCTCACCCCTAATTTTTATCATATTTTTTGTTAAAAAAAATTAGTGATTTATTTTTAAAATCATGTTTGTTATTTATTATCTTAAAAAAGTTGATGGTTTCATTTTCAAAATTATACACTTGTCCCATTTATCTAAAGGGAAAATTATGCAATAGTCCCGGAATATCACGTAATCATATTCGCTTACCACTCATTATTTATTGTGTCCTTCATGCTTCTCAATTATCCAACACAAACAGTTAATATTTTACCTTCTCTATCAATCATACTATTATCTCAATTATCCAACACAAATAATTAATATTTCACCTTTTCTACCAATTATATTATTATGAAGTACTATATGACCGTACTCCCGAACTATCAAATAATTATATGAGTTTTTAATAGATATTTTATATATAGTGAATTAAAAATTAAAAAAACAAACAAACAAACAAACAAATTAACAAAATAGTTTTTATGGACCCACAAGACCAAAATTTGACAGTGTAGTTTTCTTCCAAAGTAGAGAAAAAAAGGACTCATACATATATTTTATAGCAATGCTATGATTCAAGAAAAATTTCTAGAAGATAGTCACGAAAGTTTTTCATTCTTAGATTAGCTTCTATTGTTTTATTATATGTTATGTAATTACATATATTAAGGAATGTTTTAGAAAGTTAGTTAAAAGTCGATTTTTTGACTTTTTTGGTTTTCTTTAAAAAAATATATAAAAAATATACAGGTGATGTGATGCTCAAAAATCGAAAAGTGACTTTTTACTATTTTTCCAAAAGAGGCCAAAGTTACAACTTATCAATTATAAAATACTATAAGACAAAACAAAATTTATACTATTTGCTAACTAAGATTTTAAAATTAAAACATACATACATTAAGATAAGTCTCTTTTCTTATTTTGTTACTTAATTACCACACTAGATTATTTTTAAAAGTTTCATGAAATTTTTTCTAACATTTTTGTATATTTTAACTTATATAAAAACCTATATTTATATATCTGCTATATTTTATTTTTATATTTTTTCATTCTAAAATTAATATGGTAAATGAGCTCAACAATAAACTGTTTAAATTTAATTTAATAACTTAACTAGTTTTGAAAATATGCTTAAGTTTAATTTATTTATTTTTCAAATTAATTCTAAACGAATTTCAACCAAGCTAAGTTCAAAAAAAAAAAATTATAATTCTATAATTTATATAAATTTATTGAGTCAAGTTCAAGCTAACTTAAAAAAAATAATTATGAATGATGATTGTGGGTAATAAATGAAAGGGTCATATGTAAGAGGGGCTAATTTGAGCCCACTAAATTATTTAGGTCCAATAGCCCAAGATTGGTGGGCCCGAATTTATCGCAAGTTCAAGATTGGTGGGCCCGGATTTATCGCCGTCAAACGGGTTGAATGGCTCTAAGCCTCGAAAGGGTTCGGATCCACGAACCTAGAGACTTACTCGGGCCCGGACTCGAAAGGGTATTAAGCAAGCCTAGAGATCCGAGGCACTCGGACTCGAAAGGGTTCGGATCCACGAACCTAGAGGTCCGAAGCACTTGGCTTCGAACGGATTCAGACGCAATCTAGAAGCCGCTCCGTTAATGAGTCCCAGAACACTTGCGGGCTCGGAGCTTTCCGGGATCTACGCACCAGAACCATGGGCGTAATGGAGTCCGAACAAAGGACCCGATCCCGAGGACGGTGAGTGGAGATAAATTCACTCTTCGGTTAAACTAGCCTATACCCGGGTCGAGGTGGCACGATCTAGGGGGTCCCTGAGACTCGGCAATATTTGCGGCAGGGCGTTCTCTTGAACTACCCCTGACCCTGATGCGGCAGGACGTCCTCTGGGACTACCCCTGACCCTTTGGGATGATTGGGGATCATTGGTTAGGTGTGGCTAAGAAGAAGGGTTCGCCGAGGGGTTGATTTCCACTTCGGGGTTTTCTCTCATCCTCGGAGAAGTCACCTCCTCGGAGAGGTCACCTCCTCGGAGAAATCACCTCCTCGGGGAAGTCACCTCCTCGGAGAGGTCACCTCCTCGGAGAAATCACCTCCTCGGAGAAGTCACCTCCTCGGAGAAATCACCTCCTCGGAGAGGTCACCTCCTCGGAGAAATCACCTCCTCGGAGAAATCACTTCCTCGGAGAAGTCACCTCCTCGGAGAAATCACCTCCTCGGAGAGGTCACCTCCTCGGAGAAATCACTTCCTCGGAGAGGTCACCTCCTCGGAGAGATCACCTCCTCGGACAAAATGGTTAGAGAGAATACTTCCCATGTGCCTTGCACATGGGCTCGGTCCTACATCATGAGGTGCCTATAAATAGCACCCAGCCATAGCTTTACAAGGGATGGATTTTTGGAGAGATGACTCTTAGGAAAGAACTAATTTCCCATCTCCATTATCAACCTTGAGAGCGAAAGTGGGAGATCCATGGGAGAGCCTTGCCATTATTCTCTCTCTAGCCATTTTGCCTTCTTCTTCACCCAATCTCTTATCTCCATCATCTCCTTGTGTTATTGTGTTCTTGAGTTGAGACCATTGAAGAATCTAAGCCTCTCATAATATTCTCGAAGAATCTTCGAAGATCTTCGAATATTCTAACTACTTTCTTGAACCCTTTCTTACATTTTGGCGACTCTGCTGGGGAGGCGGATTGGTTAATGGTTTCAACAAGATCTGGAACTCATACAACACCGACAAAAATGGCAGATAATGAGACTCATCAACAAGGCTCTTCCAATGGTGGTGATGAAAGGACTCAAGTTCAAGACTCACCTCTCATCCTTAAAGCTATTCAAGAACTCCAACACACTCAACAAGAGATTCTCACGACCTTTCGAAATCTCACCCACACCATGTTGGTGATGGGTTCGAATTTTGCACCACCAGCAACAAATGGAGGTCAAGTCGGCACCGACAAGCATCAACAACTTCATGGCAATGTTGGAAATGGTCAAAACCATCAAGATCCACCCCAAATTCTCCCTGAAGTTGTACAAAATGGTGTGCAGAATCAAGTGCCAGGAGGAACAAGTCATAGCCAACCTACGGCCCGTGGAGCGCACAATCACGCACCTGGAGGATCAAGCCATAGTCCAGCGGCGGTTGGAGGAGTTTCCGGCGTGATGAATGGTGTTCCAACAGCTGTGGAAGTTCAAAGAAGGCCTATAGAAATTTCTCTACAAAATGGTATTCCATCCATGCCTAATTTTGTTCCACCGATTGTAAATTTTACTCATGTACTGAGTGGGTCTCCTTTGGCGCCGACAACAAATTTGCAAGCACAACCCGGTATAGCGGCCCCGTGCGGTGGACTTTACGGGCCTCAATTCAATGTCCCATCACCAAATGGCGTGTCCATAGGTGCCGATGGCCAATTTCATCATATGTCTTCACCGATGGTGAATTCTCAACATCCGAATGGCCAAGTCGCTCCAGGCTCAGTCTTCGGCTCTATAAGCCAAGTTCCGGGAATACCACCATCAAGTTCTCTCCCTCAAAATTTCTCACC
>JAPPVO010006677.1:0-23185 GCA_030407325.1 Camellia japonica | reverse complement strand
TTATTTTTAACATGTCATATGGAACAATCCAAGGCATATGGTAGCGCATGTATTCAAGTAAGTAAGAAATGACAACAATGTTAGAATGATGAACCAAACCCTATGCATGCAAAAAAATGGATACAACACATGGTAATGATATGAAACAAAAAATATGATGCTACCACGATAAGCATGTAAATTAAAGGGAGAAAGAAATGGGGGTTAGAAGACATACACAATATTACAAATGTGCCATCGCATAACAGGGTCTGAATGAATGTCCTAGTTTAAACTAATTATTACAACACAATTGAATTAACTAACTTAACAAGCTATTAAACGTTCGAATGAAGCCAACTAATTAATTACACATACTAATATTAAAAGGACTAATTTAATGGAACGGGAAGCGAGGAGCTACACGGAGACAACCGAGAACATCCTCCCGGAAACCTCTCTATTTGCTGCCAGAATCTACAATGTTCCCAGTCAGAAAATTATTCTATTTTGGACACAGGTTCTGCTCTATTCTGCAACAAAAATGCCACTGCCTGTACAAAATGGTGGCCGGCTGGCCTTGGAAAGTAGTCAGCTAGACAGAAAGGTGGCCGGCCGGACACTATTTTTTTGGAAATGCCCTGTTGCCACAGAGTTGAAATAGAGCAAAAATAGAGTGTTTCCAGGAGATGTTTATCCTCTCTGCCCATCTCTATCATGAAGATGATCAAGGGAGGAGTAGATTCGGTTCACAAATCATTAATTGTCACAAGTTTGTTGCGTGATGATCTATGAACCTATAGGATAAAAGCTCAATAAAAGGAAATGAAAGACCAACAACACCTCATCCCTATCATGGAGTAACCTCAAGGGAAGGGGTAGACATTACTTCTTGAATCATTAAACATCACTAGAGAGTATGTAATGATTCATGACGAAATAAGTTAAATATAACATCCGATTGAACCCAACTCAATTTTATTACCTTTTTTTTTACGTCTTTTTACTCTAATTTTATTAGCTCTTTTTTACATTACCTTTCCAATTCTTATCTTTTCTTTCTTTTTTGTCCAAAAGTGATAAAAAGTATCAAGCATTGAATTAACTTGAGAAATGAGCTTTTCAAGCCCTTTTCTATAGGGGAAATTATAAAAGAGGAATCAAACTCGTTTACGAACGATAATGAATTAGGAGTCAAACCCAAAAGGGGCGATAATGACCCTAAATCCAAACCCGATAACAAACTATAATGAAACCTTCCTTTATGATTTCCAAGGGTCTAAACTAGAAAGTTAGTCCCTTAGAAGTAAATGCATCGGTGATAAAGAGAAATGTCAAACAAGAGGTTGAGCTTAGCATAAGAGAGATGTAATGCCTTGAAAATGAACCTTCGAAGAAATTAAATCATTAAGCACGAAAGGTCTCTTTCTTATGCCTTGAGCAACAATCTTTTGTTTGATTCAACTCTTTAATAAAAAACAACAAAGAATGGAGGGAGGTTGCAGAGCTGATTATGCAAAGGTGATTACAATGGTATGAACATGTATGAAAGCCATAAAAAGGTACAAGAAAAGACTATCAACTCAAATGGATTGAAAGATATATCCATGAGGACTTACAACAACACATCTATAGTATTTAAAGCATAATTTAACACACAAAACAATACTGAAACAGTGCTGAAAATTGAGTTTTTGAGGTGGAAAAAGTGAGCAAAAAGGGGCTAAAGCCAAGGGGTTTCAAACAAGCAACAAGCTTAAGGAAAGGTGGCTAACCCCTCCTTTTTTTGTGTGACTTAAATCACATTTTTAAGCTTAAAAACACTCTGAAAAACAATATAAAAAAGCAAGGAAAAGAGATAGAAAAGATGGTGTAAAAGCTCAAAGATTACCTTTTAAAGAGAGGATGCTTTTCTAGTTCACAAACCACAAGTTGAACACTCTCAAGAGCTGAAATTTGTGTTCAAGAATCTCAGCAAGAGGCCTCAAGTTTAGGCTTAGGAAGTGTATATATATTGCAAGAGAAAGAGGTAGTGTGTTGAACAAGTTTTGGCTCTTGGAGAAATTTTCTAACCCCAAACCATGAGGGGAGGTCATGTATTTATAGAAAATGCCTTTTCACGTCAGAAATATCTGTATTGAGTCAGCTGGTGCAAGACATGCACATGGAGACAGTTGGCAGCCAAAAATATCTGTTTGTTGCTGATCATGGCCGGCCAGCCATGAAGGGGGACAGTCGGCCAACCAAAAATAGCCTATCGGCCACTTGTTGGCTAGCAGGTCTTTGAGTGGTCAGGCTAGAAAACAATAGGTCTTGGTCCAAAAGCGGTGCAAGGTTTAGGTTTTAAAGCTTAAAAATCGAAGCCTTTTGCTGAAGAAATCGAACGATTGTACAGTGTAACATTTCATCATTGAGCGTTCAACGTGAGGTGTCCAAGTCTTAAAGGTGGTCAAAATGGGGTGTCTATAGTGGTAGGGAAGTATTGGTGTACCACCAGTGCCATCCCTAGAAGTACTAGCTGCCATTGGAACAAGACTAACAACAAGGGTACTTTCAGAAGGCAAAGAGGTAACTAGGACTCTGAAGAAGAGAAACTCAGCAGTGCTAGGAGATGGAGATGAGAGAATGATGAGCATATCAAGCCTTGAAAGAATTAAGGAAGAAGCTATAGAGAGTGTAAATACATGGATTGGAAGTATTGTTTGTAGGGGTTCTACACCCAATGGGAAGCTAGTGTATGCTTTTCCTTTTCCCTTCAAGGTTTCCAATTCTATGGGGCTCAGAGGTGGCTTTTCAGTTTTCTCCAGAGAGAAAGAAGCTGGCATTGAATAGGAGAGAGGCAGGCTAGTTGCTGTTGTATTTCAAAAGAAAGAAGTGTAAGGACAATGCTAACATAAAGGATATAAGAAACAAAGAGCATCAGAAAGGGCTGAAGAGAATTACCAGCAGTTGCAGTGGTGGTAGCTAGAGAACTGCGAAAGGTATGATGTTCAGTAGCCTTGCTTTTTCTTGCAACCTCTTTTTGTGATGCCTCAGCAGTAGCAGCCTCCTCTGTTGAGATTTTTCGTTGCCTCTTCTTCTCTAATCTCTGGAACACAATGACCTCCTTGGCCTGTTCATTCTCTACTGCCTTGGCTGCAGCTTCATGAGCAAAATCCGTGATGAGTTTGGCAGTAGATAAAGCTAGCCTCTGTCTCCTTTTTAGGGGAGACTCTTCTTCCTCTTCTTCTGAAGGAACCCCAAATGTCTCTTCTACAGGCTCAAGCTTGAGTGGGGCCTTTCTTTTCTTTAATTCCTATCGTTTGGCCTTCAGAATGACGAAGGCTTGTGTTTGCTGAGGTGAGACCTCTTGCGAAGCCCCTATACTAGTAAAATGAAGCACTGAGGTTAAGGAAATGTAAAAGGAAGAAATAAAAGGCTAAAAAAGAGGTAAATCATATACCTTTCTTGGTGGCAGCCCTATTAACTCTAGGTGAAGGGGTTGAAACAACAGAGGTGGAAGCAATGGTGATGCCAACCTCCTTGGTTCTGGCTTTCCCACCTTAGGATGGCACATCCAGCTCTTTTAACAAATCCAGGGTGGGGGTAGCTAGCTGCACTTCCATGTTGGCTATTCACCAGTTCTAAAATCTTTTCATGACCATATTATGGCCAATGAAGGACACGAATTTGAAGTTAGAAAAGTCCTTTGCAAACTTTGTCATTGCTTCATCTAGCATGGATTTTGGCACCTTCAAGTTTCTGGCATCAAGATTCGAGTTGAAAAGGTTGCTGAGAGAGACTGGGATCCCCTAAGTAAGCCTAAATTGCCTTGAAAATTAGGCAAGACAGTAAGCCTCGGCAATGCACTTGTAGGCCTTGGGGTTTAGAGTGCCAATGAAGAACTCCCTTGGAATTAAAATCGAGGCCCACATTTCCTTATGAATAGGCTTGGAGCAGGTGACATCAGCTAAGAAGGCCCTCAACCATGCTGGCCCCACATTAGCATCGAAGGAGCAAAAGAAGGAAAACGAATGGAGGCTGGTAAGTTGTGGAAGTAAGAAAAATAATAAGCAAAACTAGAAATGGACAAGTGAATAGGTAAAGCGAGCAAGAATTAGGGCTATATACCTTCTTGTCTAAGTTGCCCATTTAACCTAACGGGTCAAGTAGTTCCAAGCTATTTAGGTTTTATTTGACCCATGTAGAGATAGGGCCCATTTAACATTTCGAAGGCCTTGAAATTACATTTTTGGACTTTCTACCAAGAAAATTTCCTTCAAAGGAACATTTTTGCACCTTTTGAGGAAGGAAAATGTGCTTCGAAATGCTGGACTTGGCTTCAAAATGTATGGGTTACTTCGAAGCTAGTATTTGCTAATATGTTAATGAGATTTTGAGACCTACATATTAACAAACACAAACCATGAAATTGGAAAAGAGAAACCCATATTTTAATTTCAAAGGTCTTGAAAGCACATTTTTTGAACTTTCCACCAAGAAAATTTCCTTTGAAGGAATATTTTGCTACCTTTTGAGGAGGGAAAATGTGTTTCGAAACGTTGGACTATGCTTCGAAATAAATGGGTTATCTCAAATTCAATATTTGCTAGTATGTGTATGAATTTGAGATGCATATTAACAAATGCAAGCCATGTAATTGGAAGTAAGAAACCCATATTTTATTGAGTAAATAAATGATTACATTAAGGGGCCTATTTGGTTACATTCTCAATTTCGTAAAAATAAGAAATGGAAAGAGTTACAAGGTCATGGAACTTAGTCTAGCAAAACTCAATGAACACATGTCCTCTCTCTAACCTTTCCTCTATGCTATCCAATTGGGGCCATTCTAGCTGGTGTGCCCTTATTTGGTGGAAAAACTGTTGGGCCTTTATCTCAAACTCTGTTTGCTTCAGTGCTTTCTCGACCTCATCTATCCCATCTATATCAACATCCTCTCCTTATGTGGATTCAAGATTCTTGAAGTCTTCATATTCTTCAAGGAGGTTTTCTGCTTCGTTATAGGTTTGAATGCGAGTGGTAATGATTCGCTGGTGGCCAAAGTATTTTTATGCCAGTTGAGTAGGAGAGAGAGTTAGTCCAGGAAGGTATGGAGTTCTATTTGAGCCACTAGGTTGAGGGTATGGCTTCGAGAGACTATATCACAAGCCTATAGAAGGTTCTTGTGAGGGGTGTCGTCTCGAAGCACTTCAAAGGATAGATAGGAGAAGGCAACAAGCAAAGTTTGGGCTTTATATTGCTAGTAGGCAGTGTGAAGAATTGGGGCTTGGTATTCATCAATCCAGTTAGGATTATGAGGAAGATGAGGTGCAGGTGGGTCTATTTCAAAAGAAAGCAGAAATTTGGGGCTCATTCACATATTCTAACCAGTCTGAAGAACAGAGTTTTGCCTTTTTGGCCAAGTGTGAGGGACTTAGTCCTAGAGCTTCGATTGGATTGGGAGTCTTCCGTACTATTTTTGTTGGCAAAGTGGAGGTATACAATGCCAAAAGTAAGTTTTCTTCCAAGCAGTGGAGGTGATCAAGTGGTATATAAGGATATACCAATGAGCTGCGAGAAGAAGCCATCAAATTCAACAAATATGGTGAATTCATTCCCTTGTTTGAGGTTGGGTTGGTTTTGGCTAGGTATTCCAACCAGTAGCTTTTTTAGAAGAGGCGACAACCTCCTCCCAAGCAGAGACCTTTGGGGCAGATGAAGAGCCTTTGAGGTCCATATGAACAAGTTTTTGTTCTAAAGGTGTGTATTCTGCGAAAGCCTCTATGACTTGTATAAATGGAAGAGGGTAAGTGTGACTAATAAATGCATGAGAGTTCTTTCAAGATCAGCCATCATTGTCCAGAATCTTTTTATATGCTTGATCAATGAAGGAGAAGGTTTGATTGGCCATCAAGGATGTATCAGTCTCTTTGTTTGCACGGATAGTGTAAGTGAGGTTCGAGCACAGTTGGAAGTTCAATGTTTTAAATGTTGCTTGAAGATGGTTATACTTCCAGAACAATTAATTACCATGCACGTCCCAGAACATGGGCAGTAGTGCATCGATTCACTAATATTACCATGTCTTGGTTATTAGTGCGGGGGGTAATATTGGCCATATATTTTGTATCAACTAATCATAGCCTGACATGTGGTCCATCAAGGGTAAATTGAGGATTAGTAAAGGTCTCCAGTCATCAGAGGACACGTAACAAAGTTACATCAATGGCAATGAATTTGCGAAGTATTGGAACAATCGAAAGGAGTAAAGTGACGTGGCTAAACAGTTCCTGAAGATTTAAATTCAAATTCAGGAGGGAAGCCCAACTGCAAGTAATGGCTTAGTGGAGGCAAAATGCTTGAAAACATGTCCTATGATCATGGAGGTTGCCTCGACGGTTGTCATCCACTTCAACAATTATCAGCCACTTCGATGATTACTACCAAAGCCTATAAATAGAGGAGAAAGCTGATAGTGGAAGGGGATCAGATCCAGAAACCATTTTATTTTACTTTACTTTACTTTCCCAGTTCTTTACATTCCCGCACTGCCTTTTAGTTTCTTAGGAGTAGTTCTAAGTTAGTCTGTTCATTGCTGTAATCCCCTTCGAAGCTGTGGAAGTGTGAAGGTACTATTGTAAACATTTGTTTACTTAATGAAATTTTCTGACATTGTTCTGTCCCTTCTTCTTTTACTTTTTGATTAATTTTTCTGAATTTTCTCTTAAAACAAGTCACCAGTAAAAGTCCTCTTCATTGAGGCTAAAAAAAACTTCGAAACAATTATCTGATTAATTGGTTGACATTTACTATTTCTGTAAAGATTTATTGATCCTTACTGGCACACGCTAATTATATTTCTAACTTTTGACAGCCAAAAAAGCCAACACAATCATAAGAGGATTTTTTTTTGGGGTCAAATATCAAAAAGGTATATGTGATTTGTAAACCTAATAATGTTAATATAAAGATACATCATCATTAGTGCTAACATTACAAAAAAAAATGTTGTTGTGAGAGCATCTTTAACGGGTTCTTAAAAATAAAAATAAATAAATAAATAAATAAATAAATAAAATTAACGGTTATTATAGCTAATTTTATCATATTTTATTCCCTTCAACATGCTAGTTATTGCAATAATATTTTTACATCTCAACATGAGAAAACTTGAGGGGCTGGTGACACTCATCACGAGTCTCCGTTTTGATGATCTGAAATCATTCATTTTGTAGAGCCTTTAATATATATTATCCATGAAAAAAATTTATGACGATATGATATTTATAACCTCTACATTTTATCATGTTTGTATTTAAAAATGGATGGTCTATTTTAAAAAAATGAATTTGTCGTCTATTTTTTTTTTTAAGACAAATGAGATAAAATAAAAAAATTATGATTATTTGATCGAATTAATTTTTTTTTTATCAATGATATATATTGAGGGCTCTATAAAATGAACGGTTTAAATTATCGAAACGGAACTTATGATGGGCTCCGTAAGTCCCTCAAGTTCTCTCCTATTGAGATGTGAACATGAGATAAATCAAACATTTTAACAAAATTCTTCTAGGTTAGTTACATTTGATGAGCCTCAAGAAACTCTTTAAATCAGTTTGTGTGAATAAAAAGGTAAAATAAAAAGTAGTATTGAAACACGTAGATAAAAAATTGGTCAAATAAAATAAAAGATATATATTTTTTGTACTTTAACTAGTGAAAAATGAAAACAAACATTGGAGCCTTATTAGTATTTTCATGGAAGTTACAGAATAGCCTAGAAATTAAGAAGTTACTAAAAAAAAGTCAAAAAATAACAAATTATACAACAACAAAAAAATATATATTTCATATTCTCATGATTTTTTTTTTTCTACGTAAAAAATTTTAAAAAAATCATCCCAATTTTTTATCTTATATTTTAACATAAAAATTTAAAAATTATTAAAATAATATATGCTCAAAACCATGTCTTAATACAACTTCTAAATGTCAAGTGTTGTCTAACATGATAGAGTTGACAGTGTATTAGTTGAATGTCTGGTGGTATAATTGATTTTTATCCAAAATGTATGAATTATGAAAGAAATTTGTGCGAAAGTATTTTAAAATATTTAAAAAATAATTTGAGATTTTAACCTCTTTATTTATTTATAATTTTTCTTTGGAAGATTTATTAAAAATCTTTTTTTTAAATACTTATATCCTATTTAGTTCATAATATATTCTTATATTTTAATAAATTTTATTATTTAGATATTTAATTCACCAAATTTTAATTATCATATTTAAGGTATTTATGGACAATTTTAATTTTATAAATATTTTTTGAATGGTTAGCAATTTGGTGATGTAAACATTCATATATTTACAATGTGAATATTCACATTGATAATATAAACATTCACATTAATAATATGAATTTTCACATTACGAAATATTTATACTGTCAATGTGAATATTACTATTACGAATATTTTCATAATTATGTCATTCATAAAATTTATTAAAATATAAAAAAATAATTTAAACTAAAACATAAGTAAATAAAAAAAAATTATGAATAAAGTATCCATTTTTTCTTTCCATATTGACATATCATTATTTTAGCATTAACATTCATCATATTACTATAAGCCCATTTTGAAAATAATTTTTTAATTTTGGACTATCGGTTTAAGGTTCAAATTTTAAATTTTTTTTATCTAAAAATCTCGGCACAAAATTATTAGGTTCATAAGGATATATTCCAGCACAATAATTAAAGGACCATGCTACGTAGCTCGAAAATGCATCCCCTCGAATCCTCCTAATTTTTTTATTTTTTTTTCAGAAGCAGGGAAAGAAAGGGAAGAAGGGGAAGGAGGAGGAGGAAGAAGGAAGGAGGGAGAAGGAGGAGGAGTGGACTGGAGGGGGCCATAATAGTGGGAGGAGGCGGAGGAGGGGCCGGAGGTGACGGCGGTGGTGCTGCGACGATCGGCGATGGTGAGCAGACGATCGGCGGCGGTGAGGCGACGGCGGTGGTGAGACGATCCTCTCCTCCTCTCTCCCTCTCCCTCTCTCTCTGTCTCTCCCTCTCCCTCTCCCTCTTCCTGCCTCTGCTCAGACTCGACGAAGAAGAAGAACAAAAAATAAAAATAAAAATAATGCCCAAAACGACGTCGTTTTGGGCATTAGGGGGATTAGGGGGGGGGGATATTTTCGAGCTCTCAAACATTATCCATAATTAAACTACCCTTCTCTTTTTCGGAATGTAAGTTAATTTTTTGATTTTTTAATTATTTTAATTTAGAGTTAAAAAATTTCGTTTAAAATAAAATTTTTAACTTCTTAAATTTTTATAAAAAAATAAAATAATTATGAATTAAATATGATATTTTATTCTATTTAATTAAAATAATTTATTTCGTCTTATATGGCTAAATTAATTCAAGAGAAATGGCTGGTAGCTCGAAAATTTTGGCTCGAAGTTGGCTCGAATATATAAAATGACGCCGTTTTGTATTTTTTTTTTTTCTCTTTTATATCTGAAGCAGACACAGAGGGAGAGGGACGAAGGAAGAGAGAGAGAGAAGGAAAAAGAGAAGAGAGAAGGAAGGGGGAAGAGGGTCAGATTTTGTTGATGAAGATGATGTTGAAGATGATGAAGATGATGATGATGTTCAAAATCTGAAGCTGTTCAAAAAAAAAATTGATCTGGATGATGGCGGTGATGGCGTTCGGTGAGGATGAAAGGGATTTTTTTTTTTTGTTGATGAAGATGATGATGATGTTCAAAATTTGAAGAAGTAGATGATGTTGATCTGGATTGAAGATGAAGGGAAATTCGAGCTGTAAAATCTCGGTCTGCAACATCAACAAAATCTGAGAGAAGAGGAAGATTGAAGATGGATTGATGTTGATCTTGATTTCTGGGTTCATCAACATCAACAAACAAAAAAAAAAAAAATCTGGGTCTGCAGATTTGGGTCTGCTGGGTTTATTTCTGAACAATTTTTTTTTTTGTTCATCAACAATCTGGGTCTGCAGATCAACATCATCTTCAATCCGAGCCACCGAACAACATCATCATCATGAACAAAAATGATCGTCGGATTTTTATTTTTTTTTGTTGATGAAGATGATGATGATGTTCAAAATTTGAAGAAGTAGATGATGTTGATCTGGATTGAAGATGAAGGGAAATTCGAGCTGTAAAATCTCGGTCTGCAACATCAACAAATCTGAGAGAAGAGGAAGATTGAAGATGGATTGATGTTGATCTTGATTTCTGGGTTCATCAACATCAACAAACAAAAAAAAAAAAAATCTGGGTCTGCAGATTTGGGTCTGCTGGGTTTATTTCTGAACAATTTTTTTTTTTGTTCATCAACAATCTGGGTCTGCAGATCAACATCATCTTCAATCCGAGCCACCGAACAACATCATCATCATGAACAAAAATGATCGTCGGATTTTTATTTTTTTTTGTTGATGTTGATAAACCCAGAAATCAATTTCTTCTTCTTCTTCATCTTATAATATATTTGAAGTTTGGTCATTTGTTCAGAAATGATGTTTGAAGTTTTTGGGTCTTACCTACAACCAAGGTATTTTGGGTCTTACCTACAACATATTTGAAGTTTTGATGTTTGAAGTTCAGAAATGGTAAGACCCAGAAGCAGACCCAAAAATACAGAGCTTGGTCATTTGTTCAGAAATCAAAACGCGAAAGAAAAAAAAAAGAAAAGAAAAGAAAAAAAAAAAGACACCAAAACGACGTCGTTTTGGTGTCGAGCCAAATTCGAGCTCCGAATTTCGAGCTACGAATCAGAACTGTTAATTCAATGGCACCCTAACAAACATCCCCAAAATCCACTCTCTTCGAAAAATGATTTAGACCTCTAAAAAAAACACCTCTAATGGAGCTTTAATTTGTCTTTTTCTTCTCATTTTTTTGTCTTTTACTTCACTTTTTTGTTTTTTTTTTAATATTCCTGGACAGCTCATTAGAGCTGTACGGCAGAAGCTCTAATTAGAGCTCTGCAGCAGCTCCCCACTCTCTTCATCTTCGATCGGAAAGGATGTCGCCGCTGTAGACGTCCCCCGAACGCCCCGGGAGGGTTAAGTCCCGTTCTGTTCATATTGGGGTCACTACAGTTCGAAGGACTCAAATGTCACGGTTCTTAATCTTGAACCAAAGAGTCCAAATCCGGCAAATCGTTTTGAAAACAGATTTTTTGAAAGAAGTGCCAAACATGGACTACTTCCGCCAGATACAGAGTTGCCACCTAAATGTTTTTAAAATGGGAAATTTAGGAAACCCTGACTCTGTGCCAAAGGCCACATGTCCGTCATCACCAAAGTTGCCTCGGCTCGGGAACTTGGGTACGATGGGGAAGGTCACTTCGTGAGCACCCCCGCTCGCCCGGTCAAAGACCGGCCTCTACTAACCATGATATTTTTTTTTGAAAACATTGTATGCTCTTATTCCGGTTATTAGCCTAGGTTACTATGTGATGCTCGCAGCAAACAAGTATAGACTGAGTCGCCTGAATTGGAACAAAACATTTCATGTTTGTTTGTTTGAAAATGTTTGATGGTGCTACCCGTATGTAGGCTAAGACGCGGATTTGCCACCTCAGGTGGGCTTAGAAAAACATGATTGATGAATTGTCCCAATTCAGATAACCCAACCTCCACCCACAGGCATTCAAGGCAGTTATATCACATAAGCACATAGCCTCATGGCAAGCATGCTATTCATGGCAATCACTCACACACATGCAAGGATGCTAAAGCATAAAAACTTACCGAGTACTCCAAGCCAAAACAGAAATTGATTAGAAATCAATGCATGATCCTAATTATACAGAATTGCCGAATGCAACGCATGCAATAATGCAACTATAGCAGGCTCGGCTATCCTAAACATGGCATATGGAATGCTACAGCTATCATGTATTCAATTTGGAATTGAAATACAAATGCAGTTTGTATGATGCGCGGAGCCCGGTGCATGCAAAACAGATGAATGATGCAAATATACTGTCATACTGTATGCTAATTGAAATATGCCCTATATCTAACCATCGTAAGCGGGTAAATAAAAGGGAGAAAGAAATGGGGGTTGGAAGACATACATCACACTCACCCACACTTATTACAATTTTGCCCTCGCGCAGAGGGTCCGAATAAATAATACAGTCCGAGATTACAGAATAATACAGTCCGAAATAATACAGATTTCTATATTAAACTAAGAAAGCTTTAAAATTGGCTTGCAAGCCAGGGGCTGCCTTGCTTCGTTCCGGATAATGGAGTGATGTATGCTGGGCTGCCTCGCGCGGAAATCCACTGGGATGCCCGATTCAGCCTCTGTTCGCAGTGTTTCTCGAAATGCGTGCCCGACTCTGAAAAGTTGCTGATCCTCTATTTTACTGCAACAGAGAGCAGGAAAAGGGCATAGCAATGTATTTCACAAATATATGCATGCCTCGATCCTCGTGCCACCAATCACGCATACCGATGCATGATGGCCAAGGAATCGGATTGCACAACTCACTATAGAATGAATGCACATGAATGCTACAACAAAACCTAACTCCATCATGGGTAATCCGGAGTGTCGGTGACTGGGAATTGAGACCCGTTCCGTCACTCGGAGTACGAAACGTGCCTCGTTTCCCGTGCTCGGGCTAACTCCTATCCCGAACACGATGCGATATGCATGATATGCATGAAATGCAACTAAGATACAGCCTAGTATGCACAATGCTATGAAAATGGGATGAAAATGAGATGTCTCGAAAAGCGCGCACGCGTGCACGCAAACTGAGGCGATGATGTGAAATGCAAATCGGATAAAACCGAAGTGTCTCGAAATGCGTGCACACGGGCACGCACACCGAGGCGATGATGAAATGAGATGGAAATCGGATAAAACCGAAGTGCCTCGAAATGTGTGCCCACAGGGCACGCACACCGAGGCGATGATGAAGTGGAAATCGGATAAAACCGAAGTGCCTCGAAATGTGTGCCCACAGGCACGCACACCGAGGCGATGATAAAATGAGATGGAAATCGGATAAAACCGAAGTGCCTCGAAATGTGTGCCCACAGGCACGCACACCGAGGCGATGATGAAGTGGAAATCGGATAAAACCGAAGTGCCTCGAAATGTGTGCCCACAGGCACGCACACCGAGGCGATGATGAAATGAGATGGAAATGCAAATTGGGCTTATACTGACATGAATGGACCTCAGCCACACTCACATCAGATGCCGTTGGATAAAACAGAGGTGTCTCGAAGTGCGTGCCCACGGGCACGCAAACCGAGACATGGCCCGAAGGCATGAACTGGCACGGGAAATGATATGCAAGCATGCAAACCAAATTTCAGCACCTAAATGAAGGGGAAAGCAGCCCCGAAATGGTACGAAATTACAACCAATGCATGAAATCATCCCGAAATGTGATTTTAAGTATCCGAAATGGCCTATAGCCATACTAAACATGCACAACATGATCATGACATGAAAACCAGTAGCAAGGCAGCCCCAAATATGGCATTTTTTCAGTACAAAGCAAAGCTAAATAACAACCACAAGCATGGCAAAAATAGCTTGCAAAAACGGGGAAAAAGAGGGGAATTATAAAGCAAGTAGTATATACAATGCTCAAACCAGAAAAATCAGTTCTACAAAATTAAAGAGACCAAAAACATGCACATTTACAGTAGATTAGATCCTCCAATTCAGTATGTAGATATGCTTAAATAGCATGCAAAAATGAGCCAATAAGGGCTACAACATGAGGTATCATAAGCAATCACCAAACAACTTTGAACCCTTAACAAAACTTGAAGAATGAGTCATTTCAAGACACTTTATAAGCCTGATGAAGGCTCAAATCAGTAGCTAAGCAAGCCTAAACAAACATGCAATTTTACGGGAAATATGAAGGATATAACATGAAGTACCAAAACCAATCATCAAAGGGCCTAAGACCCTTAACAAAGAATGATTAGAAGACCAAAATAAGGCTCTTTTTAAGCCTGATGAAGGCTGAAATCCGAAGCCAAATAAGCTTAACAAAGCATGCAAAACAGAAGTAGAACATGAATTCAAAACAAGTGGCATGTAGAGCATGGAAACCAGGTTGAGCCCTTCTTCAATGTTGAAGAGGGGCTCAAAATAAGCACAATATCAGTATGTTGAATACTCCAAATCAGATCACAAATAGGCCAAATTAATCATGCAATTTTACGGTAAAATGGAAGAATTGCAAAGGAAGTGCATGATAGAGAAGTCAAAAATGGTTGAGCCCTTCTTCAATGTTGAAGAGGGGCTCAAAATAATCCCACTCACAGTATATAGTATGCTCGAAATCAGATCACTCAAAAGCCAAACAAAGCATGCAATTTAATGGCATAAAGAGTGATATTGAAGAAAGTACATGAAGGAGATGCCAAACAGGGTTGAGCCCTTCTACAATGTTGTAGAGGGGCTCAAAATAAGCACAAAACCAGAAGGGGTCAGAACCCAAAACAGATCAAAAGTAGGGTAAAAATTTGAAGCAAAATTATGCAAGAAAAAGGGAAATGATGACTTACCCTTGAAGATCAAGCTTTTGCTACCTCTTGCCTTGATGAAAGTTGCTTCTTAGCCTCTGAGGAACCCCTTCTTGCTGCTGGAAATGGAATGGTGATGGTGAGGCTTGGGGTTGATGAAGGAATGGGCTAGGGACTTGAATGTTTTTTTAGGGTTTTGGAGGTGGAGATGGAAGCTATGGGAGATGAAGCCTTGAGAAGAAATTGTCTAACCTTGGCAAAGAAGGACCTCAGCCCTTTAAATAGGCAAGGAAGGGTGTAAAAGGGGAGGGAAATGCATACAAGCTTTCCCTCCCAAAATATCCCCCGGATGGGGGAGATATTTCAAAAAGTGGATGGACAGCTGGAAAGAGGTGAAAAGCAGAAAGCTGGCCGGCCAGGTAAATTTCTTGAAGGTGGCCGGCCGGCCACCCAACTGGTCGGCCAGCCACTCCCCCTGGCCGGCCGGCCATGGCCCAAAAATGAAGTCCAAAATTTCTGGCCGACCACCACTCCTTGGTGTCCTCCCAGGTGTGTAGAATAAAGCCCCAAGGTTGGAATCTGGCAACACTGAAACAATAGTCACAACATAGAACTTGAAGGAGAGGCTCAAAAATGAAATTAACAATTACTGGCTGACCACCACTTTTTGGTGTCCTCCCATGTGTGTAGAACAAGGTTCCATGGTCGGAATGTGGCAACACTGAAGCAGGAGTCACAACATTGCATTTGAAGGAGAGGCTCAAAAATGAAACTCTGAATTGCTGGCCGACCATGCACTTTTAGGGTCCTCCCATGTGCCCTCATCACAGATATGTAGCTTTGGTTTGAAGAAAATATCCCCAGGGTATTCAACATTAGCCCGGAAGTGAGCAAAACGGGCGCCGGAGGAGCGAAACTGGTTATCTGGGATAATTGCTGGCCTCCCACCCCCCAGTGATCTTCCTGGTGTTGAATCAGAGGTACCTGCCAAAATTGAACAAAAACTAATGAGAAATGAACGCTCGGGGCCCAAACCGCGAGGTTCGGGGCCCGAAAATGGGCTGTAAGCACCGAAAGTGGCATTCGGCCACGAAGTGGGTATCTGCGACCCCAGTGTTCCTCGGAATGATAAAACAGAGGTACCTGCCAAAAACCGGAGGAAATCAATGCGAAATGAAAGCTCGGGGGCCAAACCGCGAGGTTCGGGGCCCGAAAACCGGCTAGAAGCACCGAAAGTGGCATTCAGCCACGAAGTGGGTATCTGAGACCCCAGTGTGCCTTGTTATGATGAAGCAGAGGTACATGCGAAGAACCGGAGGAATCGGAGACGGTTGGGCGGTCCCGAACCGAGGTACACGGCCTGACGGCTCCGAAAACCGGGAACCGGGCTCCGAAATGGGCAAAATGGCCTACGGCCACGAAAAGTAGCGTACGGCCACCGAGAGATAGTCTACAGGACTACTCCCTTCCCTCAGGAAAGAAAACAGAGAAAACCGAGTCTGGTTCGCAAACCGAGACAAGGCGTAGAAGAAGGTTCGGAAGTCCGGAGGCAGGGCGCACGGCCGCGACTCTGAGACTTCTGAACGAGCACAGTATGCAACATCACCGAGCGCTCAATCGGTGACGTCTGAGTCTTAAGGTCGGTCAAAAATGGGGTGTCTACAGTTGCCCCTCTTTGACAGAACTCGAAAGTCATAACAATGACGGGAGTGAATGTCAAAGCCCAGAGACGACCCATTTTTGACAAGGCCGAAGACTTAGACAATCAAACAGGATAAACAGAAATGTGTGCCCGCAGGCGTGCCCGCAGGCAGGGGGCAAAATGCAAAGCAATAGGCACGGAGCCAGGTGATCATGCAAGTGCAGCAAGCTGTAATGAAGCAAGTATTTGACAAATAGATGCAACAGTTTTAAGCAAGAATGCAAAGCAACAACTACATTTCATGCAGTTAGGAATGCGGAGAATGATTCAATTCTCGTCGCGTCTCACACGGAGAAGATACGATACCTGCGCGATTCGTCTGGTCGCACCAGCCTCAAATGAACCGTACATACAATATCGTGCCTGCAAAATAGAGAAAATCAACAAGAACAATATGCTAACAACACATATTCAATGTGATTCCTGGAATTCCGAAAGTCTGACACACGCAGTGTCGGCGAGTGAATGCAACACAATGCGAGAAAAGACAAGGCGTGACAACGCATGTTCAAGCATAGAGGCATGGTACATCAAGAAATCATGCATGACAATGCAAAATGTTGATTAGAATGCAAGTTATAAGCACAACAATGCAAAACGAGCATAAATCAGGGGGTTTGTCGGTTGCGAAATAATGAGCAAGAAAACGCGCACTTCGGCGACGGCAACTCAATCACGGCCTCGGTTTCACTTCCCGGAGAGGTCACAACATGTTCAAAAAGGATACACCTTGATTTTGATGAATAATGACGAGACACATATCAGAAATTGCAGCTAAAGTTCCAACGGAGCAATTTCGCGCCAGAAAGTGCACTTTTCTTGAACTTTTTCAGATCCCGGGAACTCCAAAATTCCTCAAAATTTGCAGAGAGGTAGGGGAGGGGGTGGGGTCCATGGTCGGCCAGGTCATTGCCCTAGGAGAGGCTGTCGGCCAGGGGGGAAAAAGTGAATGGCCGGCCAGCCAGGGAAGGTGGCCGGCCGGCCACCTGGCAAAAAGAGGGGTATTTTGGTCATTTTTGCAATTTCTATATATACACACCTCCATTGCCTCCGAAATCACACCCCCAAGTGTGAAATTCTCTCCTCTTGCTCTCTAAGCCATTTTCTTGCTCAGATCTGCATTTTATACGCGCCCCTCGGCCTTCCACGCAAGTTGTTTCTGCGAAATCCTTCAGATTTAAGCACTTTGAGCCTACTAAAATTTGATTTCGGAGCTTCTTTTCTCGTTTTCATCATTCGAGGTAAGTTTGTCTCAATATTTGGAATATTTTCCCGGGGGTTGACTTTTGTTGACTTTTTATTTCCCGAGAGTTGACTTTTGTTGACTTTTTCCAATTTTGGCTCATTTTCGCTCATTTTTGCTCCTTTTTGCAGATTTTTCGAAATGGCAGGCAATTTCCCTCACGGCGGAGGTTTCCCAGGGGCCGGAGACGATTTTGACATTATGGCACTCCCCCCGAGAGTCCGGCCTTTCATTGCCGACCGATATGCTCCAGCGGTACATAGGCTTCCGCGAGCTGTTTTCCGCCATTTCACCGATTTCAACGATCGGGTACCCGGGGATCTTCTTCTGCGAGAGCCGGAGCAGCACCTCTCCCACGAGGCACGAGAGGTATTTTACTTCACCCCCTGTAATTTTCTGTGCACTTTGTAGCTTTGCCATGCTTAAACACACAGTTGTAGCTTATGACATAGTACTTTGTTTGCACTCGGAACACGTGACTTAAACACTTGAATTGTTGAACACACGGCTCACTGACTGATTGATTATGAACATACGGCACACATTAGTTAAGCATTTGAACACACGGCTCAAACATTGATTCACCGAACACACAGCCCGAAGTTGAAAATGAGCACACAGCACATACTGACTAGGATTGAACACACAGCCCAAAGCATAGATTTACTAAACACGCAGCCCAGATTTGAAGTGAACACACAGCCCACTGATTAAGAGTAGAACACACAGTCCCAAATTCTGATTTTCTGAACATGCAGCCCAGGTAGAAATGAAGTGAACACGCAGCCCACTGTTTAATGATTTGAACACGCAGCCCAAAACACCAATTTACTGAACACGCAGCCCAGGTAGAAATGAAGGTGAACACACAGCCCACTGATTAATGATTTGAACACGCAGCCCAAAACACCAAATTACTGAACACGCAGCCCAGATATAGTGAACACGCAGCCCACTGTTTTTCTGAAATTTGAACACGCAGCCCAAATACCAAATTTACTGAACACACAGCACAGATTTTAGGTGAACACGCAGCCCACTAATTTTTCTGAAATTTGAACACGCAGCCCAAATACCAAATTTACTGAACACACAGCCCAGATTTTAGGTGAACACGCAGCCCACTAAGTTTTCTGGAATTTGAACACGCAGCCCAAATAACAAATTTACTGAACACGCAGCCCAGATTTTTGGTGAACACGCAGCCCACTAAGTTTTCTGAAATTTGAACACGTAGCCCAAATACCAAATTTACTGAACACGCAGCCCAGATTTTAGGTGAACACGCAGCCCACTAATTTTTCTGAAATTTGAACACGCAGCCTAAATAACAAATTTACTGAACACGCAGCCCAGATTTTAGGTGAACACGCAGCCCACTAATTTTTCTGAAATTTGAACACGCAGCCCAAATACCAAATTTACTGAACACGCAGCCCAGATTTTAGGTGAACACGCAGCCACTAATTTTTCTGAATTTGAACACGCAGCCCAAATACCAAATTTACTGAACACGCAGCCCAGATTTTAGGTGAACACGCAGCCACTAATTTTTCTGAAATTTGAACACGCAGCCCAAATACCAAATTTACTAAACACGCAGCCCAGATTTTAGGTGAACACGCAGCCCACTAATTTTTCTGAAATTTGAACACGCAGCCCAAATACCAAATTTACTGAACACGCAGCCCAGATTTTAGGTGAACACGCAGCCCACTAATTTTTCTGAAATTTGAACACGCAGCCCAAATACCAAATTTACTGAACACGCAGCCCAGATATAGTGAACACGCAGCCCACTGATTAATGATTTGAACACGCTCATTCACTTCATTTGCACACAACTTATTCACTTCATTTGCACACAGCTCATTCACTTCATTTGCACACAGCTTATTCACTTCATTTGCACACAGCTCATTCACTTCATTTGCACACAGCTTATTCACTTCATTTGCACACAGCTCATTCACTTCATTTGCACACAGCTTATTCACTTCATTTGCACACAGCTCATTCACTTCATTTGCACACAGCTCATTCACTTCATTTGCACACAGCTTATTCACTTCATTTGCACACAGCTCATTCACTTCATTTGCTGATATATGCATTCATTCTAAATGCAGGTTGGCTCTCGCACTGTGCGAGGATACGGCTCCACTGCCGCGAGGGAGTGGTATGCTGAGCTTCCGGAAGCTGTCCGGGACTTGGTTGACTTTGCAGGATTCGGACCATTCTGCAGAGGGTTATCTCATTGTCTTATCAGTAGGACATTGTTTGCCGCTCTGGCGGAGAGATGGTGGGACACCACCAATTCTTTCCATTTCTCTGCTACTGGGGATATGACCATGACCCCATGGACTTCGCTGTACTCACCGGCCTAGATATAGGCGGTGGACCCATTCCCTACGACGAGGATATGGGTGAGTGGGAGGCTGCTTGGATTCATCTATGGGGGCTCGCCCACCTGTAGACAGAGGTACCGGGAGAGTCCGGTATACTTGGTTCTCTTCCCATTTCCGGCGGCCACAGATGGAGCCTGAGTCTCCCGAGGAGGTCGAGCAGTATACCCGTGGTTTCCTCATGTTCCTCTTTGGCACCACTCTGTTTGCCGATAGAGGGAACATGGTCGGGTTGTATCTACTGAGTGCCCTGTAGACCTATCACAGGTCGGTCAGTATGATTGGGGCGGCGCTGCCTTGGCTACCCTTTACTGTTATATGAGTGCAGTCTCTCGTGGGCGGGGGGACTTACTCGGCGGCTACTGGAGAGCTTGGGAGGTACATTCTGTCCTCTTGATTTACATTTTTGCTCCTCATTACTTATTCACTGCACACACGGCGCACTTTACGTACTGTATTCTGCCTTTAGTACTTTGTATTCACATTCCGCACTGCTTTTCTCAGCTATGGGTGTATGTATACTTTCCCACCTTAGCTCCGGAGATGGAGGTGGCAGGACCTCCTATGACTCCGTTTTCATTGATGTTTGAGGGCGAGCACCTATCGAGGCCTCGAGAGACTCTCTTCTCTCTGCGACAGTACTTCGACACCGTACGCGCGACAGAGGTATTTCAGAACTCTCAGTCCTTTTCATTTTCATCTTTGATCTGCTTTGATATTCTTGATTTCTGATTGATTTATGCACTGGCTATCCGCAGATTACCTGGCAGCCCTGGGCAGTCTTTGATGATGTGCAAAATCAGTACCCCGGAGGGTCGAGTGGTTCCCAGTATAGGTTCCTGCTCGAGGGACCAGTCGGAGGGCCTGGTTTCTGGGGGAGCGCTTTCAGCGTCAGGTGTGGGGGTATGAGTCTCAGGACCCTCCCGCTGTCCTCCACCACCATGCGGACTGCGGACAGACTCTCTGCTCAGGAGGTCATTAGGGATATGCAGGGCACTGATGCTTTGTTATATTTCGTTGAGGGGGACTACGCCACCTATCGCCGCATATATCTGATGTCCCCTTGACGGGAGTGCGGGCTCCGCCACTGAGGCCCACTGGCGCAGCATCTTCGAGTCGCGCCCGTGCTGCAGACATCCCTTCTTCCAGCAGGGCTGGTGCTTCTAGGGGAGAGGCAGTTCTATCCCTCCGATCCCTCCGTCCCCTTATCATCCCGGATGGCCAGACATGCCGACCGAGTTGATGAGTTGGCAGTACGGGACTACTTCTCCGACTCTGATCCCTATAGAGCCTCCGGCGTCCGGTCACAGATATGTCAGTGATCCTGACTCACCACCGGTATGTTCCACCATTTTCCATTTATCACACAGACATTTTGGCAGTTGCTTATTTATTGATGACTTGAGCTTGTATCTGCAGCCACCTCGGGAGTACACGGATAGGTGCTCGAGATGGTGGCCTCACTTGAGGGGATGGTCCTGCGTAGAGAGGCGCAGATGTCCATCATGGGCTTCCAGGTACCCTTCATCTCTCTTGCATTTATCATATTTCTGTTAACATGCTGGTTTCGAGCATTCTGCTGCACTGATAGACTGTGTAGAACACATCTGCACACACCCTCTTAAACATTCTGCTGTATTGATAGACTGTGTAGAACACATCTGGCACACACCCTACTCACATACTGTACTTGCACCTGCTTTTCATTTTTGAACTGATGTATTGCACTTTCCATTTTCAGATGCCTCCCGTATATGCACAGCCACGGGGCGGGCCATCAGGGCAATCTCAGAGAGGTCGAGGTACTAGACCTGCCCGAGGTGCAGGGACTCGAGGAGCTGGGCCATCCAGGCCTTACCGAGGAGCTCGAGGAGCAGGGTCGTCTCGCAGACGCAGGGCACCCATTGTCGAGGATGAGGAGGAGGAGGTTGCAGACCGAGTGTCAGAGACATCTCCTGGGGAGGGAGGCTCCGGTCTTGGTTCTGGGAGTGGAGGCGAGGCGAGGGGGATCCGGAGGACGACAGCTCTGATTCGGATGGTGATGATGGTGCAGAGGTCATCCCACAGAAGAGGATGAGAGGGCCTCCTCCTTCCCGTTCCCGAGGATACTGATGCTATTTCCTGCTTTATTTTACTTTTTAGCTAGTAGTTTGTAGCACTTTGCACATGTTAGGCAGTTTTATATCCTGTAAAACTTGTACCTTATTTGTAAAACATGATGGAATGAAACAGCTTTTGAAAAGATGTTTGTATTTGAAATTCTTAGCATCGCATCGCATCGCATCATTTTGCACAAAAATGGAATTGAATGGAAATGTGCTTTGTATTTACCAGGTCAGGTAATGAACCGACGCGACAAATCAAACAAACCGACTTACTAAGAATAACAGAATCTTAGCAAGTTTACAACTCGATAAGCAAAATACAACAATGTTAACGACTCGATAAAACAAGACTTAACAAAATTGCGTAAACAAAAGGGTAACAATTCAAAACACAAAACGCGACAGCTCGACAAAACTTACAACTCGATAAACAAAACAACAACTCGATAAGCAAAAACACAACAAAGTGTACTTCGGACGGACGATCTGGATGATGGAACGCATCCGAAACTGAGAGAAATGGAGGCCTTCGACATTCCGATGCATGAAAGTGCCTCAAACTCGTTCCGGAGGGCAAAACAGGACCAACACGCGGCCGAAAACATTTTGCATTGGAAGTTAGAGGGTGGCCGGCCTACTAGAATAGGTGGCCGGCCGGCCACCTCTCCCGCAACCTTCAGAAAGTTGACAAGTGTCCCTTGAATAGTGTTTTGCCCCTCTATAAAAGCCCCACCTTGGAACTTGTTCATTTCATCCTCATTTCTCACAAAATGGAGGCATTCCTTGCAGAAATCTCACATCTTGGATTTCCTCTCTAGATGGCTCGGAGAAGTTGAACTTCCGGGTTTTGGCTTGAATGCACTATTCACGCTGCGTCGGACTCCGCTACATCTTCCTTTCCTCCATGCCGCGGCAAGGTTTTGGAACCCGGTGACGCACGTCTTCAGCTTTGGAGGGCAAGAGGTATGTCCTACTTTTGAAGATTTTCAAGTTTTGATGGAGTCCGAGCGAGGCGAGGAAATCTTGCCCCAGCTCAATTTTGGCTATGCCCAGGCTTAGGGCGGATGTGCGGACTCAGACGCGCATGATGCTCGATCTTGATTGGTAACGGAATGTTGGATATCCCGAGCCTGATTTACCGATTCTCTCGATGCTGGTGACCGCAGCGACCATCATGGCAAGGCTTCCGGCAGCACGCCTCTGCTTGTGCATG
>JAPPVO010006676.1:0-21237 GCA_030407325.1 Camellia japonica | reverse complement strand
GGAATTAAATAAAAAAGGAAGTTGAATAGAAAAGGAAATTGAATACAAATGGTAGTTGAATAAAAATAAAAGTCGAAGTTCATTCAAGAAACCACTATACCTTAACGATCTGTTTGGAAATTAATAAAAAAAAGGAAGTTGAATAGAGATGGAAATTGAATAAAATTGGAAGTTGAATAAAAATTAAAATGGAAGTTCGATAAAATTAATAGTAGAAGTTCATTCAAGAAACCACTATACCTTAATGATCTATTTGGAAATTAAATAAATATGAAAGTAGAACTATAGCGACCCCGGTCTTTTGCCATTTGGTGGTTGTATCCGGACTTACGTTCCGTAGATTCTGTCATTATATATTTGTTGTTGTCGTCCTTTAATTCCTTATTTTTGAGTTATAGGATGTATTGGTCAGGTTTGTTACAGGTTGGGAGTGTTTGGGAGCAAAGGGTTGCTGCCCAGAATTTTGGTCCTTCGCTCGAGCGAGCAGTTTGTCGCTCGAGCGAGCCTTACGTTTTTGGTCCTTCGCTCAAGCCAGGGTTTATTCGCTCGAGCGAGAAATTGCGTCTAGTATAGACCTGAGAGCTGCATTTGTTGGCTTGAGCGAGCTTTCCTTCGCTCGAGCGAGTTTCGAGTTCTTCGCTCGAGCGAGCATTCTGTCGCTCGAGCGTGCTTCTGGGTTGCAGACCTGAAGCATTGCATTCTTGGCTCGAGCGAGTCATTCTTGTGTCTGGTCGCTCGAGCGACCAATCCTTCGCTCGAGCGAGCCTGTCGGGTTTAAATAGGCAGCAGCGGTTTTTTTAAAACACTTTTTCACCCTCTTTTTTATTCCAGAACCCTAGGTACGACTTCTCTCTCCCTCCACTCACCTTCTCTCTTAGGTATCATCTCTTTTTAGGGTGTTTCTACCCTAGGTTCTTTATTAAAAAGTTAGAGTGAGTCGAGAGATTCGTTTTAATCTGAGAGTTTGGCGGTTTGGAGCACTTTGGATTTTGGTCATCATCTCCATCTTCTCCATTCGGGTTATTTACTTCGAGGTAGGGATTTCCTACTCCATATTATAGGTTCTGTTCTAAGTTCTATTATGATATGTTGGGAGTTGTTTGGTAATTTTGGGAAAAACCCTAGTGGTTGAAATAAATTAATTTGTATAATTAATTTAGGGAAAAATGTGAAATTGAGTTTAATTCATGGAATTGGGGAATTTAGTGATTTAATGGTGTAGTTGGTTAGTTTAATTACTCACCTATGAAAATGTTAAATTTACATTTGTTGATACATTTATTTCCTGTTTAGAAATAACTGTTTTGGGCTATCGGTGGAGGATAGTCGTGATTGTTGTAGACATTGCATGTGGATTAGGGAAAACTGAAACTAATCACATTGGTTAAGTCATTGATTTTGACTGTTGAATTAATACAGAAAATACGTGTATTGATTGTGTGTTGCATATGCATTTTGTTTGGGAGGAGATAGGGGATGTACTCCACGGTTTAGGGGAAGATAGGGGATGTACCTCTAAACCGGATTTTGTTTGGGAGGAGATAGGGATGGACTCCATTAGCATCACTATTATGTGTGCTTATTGATTTATGGAAGTGTATTTTTTTTTACATGTTATTGATACAGCACTAAAATGTGTATCAATCGGGAAGTATGGAAGTGTTTTGATATGAGCCTTTGTCTCATTTATTTTGTTGATATTGGAAGAAATGTTAATGTGATATATAGTTTACTATTACAGTTTGGCCAGGTTTTGAGCCATATTGGTATAAATGGACATTTGTATTGACCATCTGTTGAATGTTATTGCTTTATTCAATGCTTATATTTGGTTTAGTATGTTTTTACTGGGCTGTGGCTCACCCTATATGGGAACATCATTTTCAGGTCCAGGTGATATGCTACCTCCAAGAACTTAGCTTGGAAGGATTTAGACTTTGAAGACCTATCTTTAATTATTTGTCTTTATCTGAGATTATATGTAAACATTCAAGCCAAGGGCTTAATTTGTAATTGAGTTAGTACTCATTCCTTTGTGTCCAAGTGTTGGCTTGGAAAGATGTAAGCCTTTAGGGCCTTTACTTTTGATGTACATGTGATATCTTTCAATAAAAGTACTCTTATGGATAATTTAATGATTAGTTTTATTTTATTAATGCATGTTAATGTTTTATATTATGGGTTTATTTTGAGGGCGTTACAACTTGGTATCAGAGCGTACTGGGTTCGAATACTTTAGGTACATGGGAAGTGATTAGTATCACAATGGATTCGTCTCGTTTGATAGAGACTTAGTGTACTGTTATATGCTTATATGATAACATGTTTATGTGATTATGTTGGTATGGAACGTAGTTTCTAGGATGTTGATTGGACCCTTGAGTTTCTAGTAGTCTTGTTGGAAAGGCACTTGATCAATGCTGCTTCCAACCGGAGCTATAGTAACGCTTTGGGACTATCATTATCCAGGAATGAAATTCGTAGGTGCTTATGTGATTATGTGCTTACATGGAATGAATTATTGTTGTCCAATGCATTAGGACGCGAGTATTATAGCTTCGGCACATTTATGAATGTGCTAACGTCTTTGTTTCCTGTATTAGGATGTCAGGACGAGGACGAGGACGTGGTAGGCGTGGTAGGCCGGGTAGGCAAGAAGTGCCTGTGCCGGAGGAGATTCCGGAGCAACAGGAAGGGGTTGGTCAGGACAATGTGACCGAGCCAGTAGGCCAGCAGGCTATGGGCGCTTTAGCCCGAGAGATAGCAGGGGCATTCAGGGAGTCAGCATTCTTGGAGGGCTGAGAATCAAGCCCAGGTTGTTGTTGCGGATGCAGGACCTTCTTTTCTGAAGAGGGAGTTCTTCCGGTCCAACCCGAACGAATTTGTGGGTGATCCTAAAGAGCCACTTAAGGCAGATGAATGGCTCGAACAAATAACGAAGACGTTTGAGATGCTTGGCATCGAAGACGAGGGGTTGAAAGTGACCTTGGCATCGTTCCAACTGAAGGGGGATGCGGGTCAGTGGTGGAAGTTTACAAAGGGTCGTATAGGAGGTACATGTGAAGCTTTTGTGAATGCTTTCCAGGAGAGGTTCTTATCCCCAGCTGTCAGGGAAAAGCTGAGAGACCAGTTCTGTCAGCTGAAGCAGTCGAGTTCTTCAGTGGCCGAGTTTGAGGCTGCATTTACCAGCTTGTCTAGGTTTGCACCTGAGTTGGTGGCGTCTGAGGAACGCCGTGTATCGAGTTTGAGAAGAAGTTGAGGCGTGGCCTCAAGCTGAGAGTCGGAGGAACTATGATTCGGGATTATGGGCGTATGGTTGATGCTGCAGCCATATGGAAATCATGATGCAGGAGGAGGAGGAAGGGCAGAAGGGCTCCAAGAGGAGTCAGGATGGCCAGAGTGATGGCAGGAGACAGAGAGGTTTCACTCCTCAACAGTCTCAGAGTAGCTTTTCTAGATCGACTTTTCCAGTGCCGAGTGCAGGGTCTGGGAAAGGTAGTCAGGAGACATTACCTGTTTCAAGTGTGGTCAGCTGGGCCACAAGTCTCCAGTTTGCCCATAAGGGAGGAGTGCAGAGAGAAGCATCTTCTTCGGCTCGATCTCAGAGCCAGAGTCAAGGTAGAGGCCAGCGCTCTCTTGTTTTCAGTGCGGTCAGGCAGGGCACATGAAGAGGTATTGCCCGCAGTTGAGTGGCACACCTGGTGCATCTGTTTTGAGGCAGACTTAGAGTCATCAGCCAGCTCAGTTAATTCAGGCTTCGAGGGCCAATCAGGGGCTTCATCGTCCCAGTCTGTGCAGTAGTCTTATGCTCCTAGGGGTGAGCAGGTTGATCAGAGACCATCTGGGCGCGTGTATGCTATTACCGTGCAGGATCTTGTACCGGCTCCATCGGTTGTGAGAGGTACCTTCTTATTTTGCAATTCGGTTGCTAGTGTTTTGATTGATACGGGTGCATCTCATTCCTTTGTGTCTGCTGCATTTGCATCGGTTTTGGAGTTGGAGTTAGCACAGTTAGCATCTCCTATTTGTGTAGTGATCTATTTGGAAATTAAATAAAAAATGAAGTAAAATAGAAAAGAAAATTGAATAAAAATGGAAGTTGAATAAAAATAAAAATGGAAGTTGCATCAAAATTGAAAATAGAAGTTTATTCAAAGAACCACTACACCTTAACGATCTATTTGGAAATTAAATAAAAAAAAAATTAAATAGAAAATAAAATTGAATAAAAATAAAAGTGCAAGTTGCATAAAATTAAAATGGAAGTTCATTCAACAAACGACTATACCTTAACGATCTATTTGCAAATTAAATGAAAATGGAAGTGGAATGGGAAAGGAAATTGAATAAAAATTGATGTTCAATAAAAATAAAAATGGAAGTTGCATAAAATTAGCAATAAAAGTTCATTGAAGAAACCACTATACCTTAATGATCTATCTGGAAATTAAATAAAAAAGAAAGTTGAACAGAAAAAGAAATTGAATACAAATGGAAGTTGAATAAAAATAAAAATGGAAGTTCATTCAAAAAACCACTATACCTTAACAATCTATTTGGAAATTAAATAAAAAAGGAAGTAGAATAGAAAAGGAAATTGAATGAAAATGGAAGTTGAACAAAAACAAAAATGGAAGTAGTATAAAATTAACAATGGAAGTTCGTTGAAGAGAAACCACTATACCCTAACGATTTATTTGGAAATTAAATAAAAAAGGAAGTTGAATAGAAAAGGAAATTGAATACAAATGGAAGTTGAATAAAAATAAAAATTGAAGTTGCACAAAATTAACAATGGAAGTTCATTCAAGAAAACACTATACCTTAACGATTTATTTGGAAAATAAATAAAAATTGCAGTTTAATGGAAAAGGAAATTGAAAAAAAATTGATGTTCAATAAAAAGAAAAATGGAAGTTGCATAAAATTAGCAAGAAAAGTTCATTGAAGAAACCACTATACCTTAACGATCTATCTGGAAATTAAATAAAAAAGAAAGTGGAATAGAAAAGGAAATTGAATACAAATGGATGTTGAACAAAAAGAAAAATGGAAGTTCATTCAGAAACCACTCTACCTTAACGATCTATTTGGAAATTAAATAAGAAAAGGAAGTTGAATAGAAAAGGAAATTGAATAAAAATTGAAGTTGAACAAAAAAAAAAAAAATGAAAGTTGCAGAATTATAAAAATGGAAGTTCATTCAAGAAACCGCTGTACCTTAAAGATCTGTTTGGAAATTAAATAAAAAAGAAAGTTGAATAGAAAAGGAAATTGAATTAAAATGAAAGTTGAATAAAAATAAAAATGGAAGTTGCATAAAATTAACAATGGAAGTTCATTCAAGAAACCACTATACCTTAACGATCTATTTGGAAATTAAATAAAAAAGGAAGTTGAATAGAAAAGGAAATTGAATAAAAATGGAACTTGAATAAAAATAAAAATTGAAGTTGAATAAAATGAAAATGGAAGATCATTCAAGAAACGACTATACCTTAACGATCTATTTGGAAATTAAATAAAAATGGAAGTTGAATGGAAAAGGAAATTGAATAAAACTTGATGTTCAATAAAAATAAAAATTTAAGTTGCATAAAATTAGCAAGAAAAGTTCGTTGAAGAAACCACTATACCTTAACGATTTATCTGGAAATTAAATAAAAAAAGGAAGTTGAATAGAAAAGGAAATTGAATACAAATAGAAGTTGACTAAAAATTAAAATGGAAGTTCATTCAAAAAACCACTATACCTTAACGATCTATTTGGAAATTAAATAAAAAAAGGAAGTTAAATAGAAAAGAAAATTGAATAAAAATGGAAGTTGAATAAAAATAAAAATGAAAGTTGCATTGATATAAAAGTGGAAGTTCATTCAAGAAACTACTATACCTTAAAGATCTATTTGGAAATTAAATAAAAAAGGAAGTTGAATAGAAAAGAAAATTGAATAAAAATGGAAGTTGAATAAAAATAAAAATGGAAGTTGCATCAAAATTGAAAATGGAAGTTTATTCAAGAAACCACTATACCTTAACGATCTATATGGAAATTAAATAACAAATGAAGTTGAGTAGAAAAGGAAATTGAATCAAAATTGAAGTTGGATAAAAATAAAAATGAAAGTTGCATAAATATAAAAATGGAAGTTCATTCAAGAAACGACTATACCTTAACGATCTATTTAGAAATTCAATAAAAATGTAAGTTGAATGGAAATGGAAATTGAATAAAAATTGATGTTCAATAAAAATAAAAATGGAAGTTGCATAAAATTAGCAATAAAAGTTCAATGAAGAAACCACTATACCTTAAGGATCTATCTGGAAATTAAATAAACAAGGAAGTTGAATAGAAAAGGAAATTGAATACAATTGGAAATGGAATAAAAATAAAAGTGGATGTTAATTCAAGAAACCACTATACCTTAACGATCTATTTGAAAATTAAATAAAAAAAAAAGAGGTTGAATAGAAAAGGAAATTGAATAAAAATGGAAGTTGAATAAAAATAAAAATGAAAGTTGCATAAAATTAACAATGGAAGTTCATTCAAGAAACCACTAAACCTTAACGATCTATTTGGAAATTAAATAAAAAAGGAAGTTGAATAGAAAAGGTAATTGAATAAAAATAGAAGTTGATTAAAAATAAAAATGGAAGTTGCATGAAAATTGAAAATGGAAGTTTATTGAAGAAACCACTATACCTTAATTATCTATTTGGAAAGTAAATAAAAAAGGAAGTTGAATAGAAAAGGAAATTGAATACAAATGGAAGTTGAATAAAAATAAAAACGAAAGTTCATCGAAGAAACCACTATACCTTAATGATCTATTTAGAAATTAAATAAAAAATAGAAGTTGAATGGAAAATGAAATTGAATAAAAATGGAAGTTGTATAAAAATAAAAATGGAAGTTGCATAAAATTAACAATGGAAATTCATTCAAGAAACCACTATACCTTAACGATCTGTTTGGAAATTAAATAAAAAAAAGGAAGTTGAATAGAAAAGGAAATTGAATACAAATGCAGGTTGAATAAAAATAAAAATGGAAGTTGCATCAAAATTAAAAATGGAAGTTCATTCTAGAAACCGTTATACTTTAACGATCTATTTTGAAATTAAATAAAAAATGAAGTTGAGTAGAAAAGGAAATTAAATAAAAATTGAAGTTGGATAAAAATAAAAATGAAAGTTGCATAAATATAAAAATGGAAGTTCATTCAAGAAACCACTATACTTTGACGATCTATTGGGAAATTAAATAAAAAAAAGGAAGTTGAATAGAAAAGGAAATTGAATAAAAATGGAAGTTACATCAAAATTGAAAATGGAAGTTCATTCAACAGACCACTGTACCTTAACGATCTATTTGGAAATTAAATAAAAAAGGAAGTTAAATAGAAAAAGAAATTGAATAAAAATAGAAGTTGAATAAAAAAAAATAGAAGTTGCATCAAAATTGAAAATGGAAGTTTATTCAAGAAACCACTATACCTTAACGATCTATTTGGAAATTAAATAAAAAAAAGAAATTAAATAGAAAAGGAAATTGAATAAAAATGAAAGTTGAATAAAAAAAAAAGTGGAAGTTGCATAAAATTAAAATGGAAGTTCATTCAAGAAACGACTTTACCTTAACGATCTATTTGAAAATTAAATAAAAATGGAAGTGGAATGGAAAAAGAAATTGAATAAAAATTGATGTTCAATAAAAATGAAAATGGAAGTTGCATAAAATTAGCAATAAAAGTTCATTGAAGAAACCACTATACCTTAATGATCTATGTGGAAATTAAATAAAAAAGGAAGTTGAATAGAAAAGGAAATTGAATACAAATGGAAGTTGAATGAAAATAAAAATGGAAGTTCATTCAAGAAAACATTATACCTTAACATTCTATTTGGAAAATAAATAAAAAGGAAGTGGAATAGAAAAGGAAATTGAATAAAAATTATAATGAAAGTCCCAGAAATATAAAAATGAAAGTTCATTCAAGAAACCACTATACCTTAACGATCTATTTAGAAATTAAATAAAAAAGGAAGTTGAATAGAAAAGGAAATTGAATAAAAATGGAAGTTGAATAAAAATAAAAATGGAAGTTGCATCAAAATTGAAAATTGAAGTTTATTCAAGAAACCAGTACACCTTAACAATCTATTCGAAATTAAATGAAAAAGGAAGTTGAATAGAAAAGAAATTGAATAAAATGGAAGTTGAATAAAAATAAAAATAAAAATGGAAGTTGCATAAAATTGAAATGGAAGTTCATTCAAGAAACGAATATACCTTAACGATCTATTTGGAAATTAAATAAAAATGGATGTTGAATTGAAAGGAAATTGAATAAAAATTGATGTTTAATAAAAATGAAAATGGAAGTTGCATAAAATTAGAAATAAAAGTTCATTGAAGAAACCTGTAACAACCCTCACTTTGCCCTAGTCATGCTTGCATGCATTTACAAACCTTGATTTGTTTTGTCGAAGTGTTGCTTGTGTGCTTTGTTCCTTGCTTGGTGTGTAGGGCCGAGGTCATCTTAAGCCTAAGTCACACCCTTGAACCTTTCTCACGTAGGACCATCTTGGAACCACTTTGGTTGGCCTCCACCTCCACCCTGGCATATTGGTCGAGATGTCATCATGTAGGCCGAGGTGTGCATCACCTAGGCCGAGATGTTATCATATAGGCGTCCTAGATCTTTGATCCTTGCACCTAGTGATCTTGTTCTGGGACTGGTATAACCTAGACTGAGGTGTGGCACATCTAGGCCGAGGTGTGGCACAGCTAGATCAAGTGTTATCCTTTTTAGCCGAGATCATTGGAACCTGTTTGCCGAAGCTTTGTCCTAATCCGAGATCATTACACGCTGGAGTGCCCATGTCACCTTACTTGTCACATACCCTTTGTCATGCTCTTGTCTTGTCATTCTGTCACCTTTTTGAGGAGATCCAACCAGCCGTTGCTACGTGTCCCAGCAGAGGGTTAATTCAGTCGGCAGAGTTAGAAAATATATCATTGTGTGTCATATCTCTTGCATGGTAGAGAGAGAAGCTCTAGGAAGAGGAGAGGAAGTTAGAGTGAGAGAGCTAGATCCCAGGCTTGATCTGTACAGTTTGAGCCGTTAGATCCATGTTTTGAGATTAGATTCTTGATCTACTCTTGTTGTTCTTTATGTTCATCTAATCACATTGCATGATCTAGCATGATTCATGAGCCATGCATTGATTTAAAGCTTTTTTAGAAAGAGAAAATGATGTTCTTGTGTTCTTGAAATAAAACCATGTTTTGATCCGAAAGTTTGTATCAAGATCCATTTTTGTGTTTGTTTTCATAAGATCTTCAAGTATGGGTACCCAGGTCCATGTTTTCGAACTCATCTCATGAAATCTCAGATTTGAATAAAGAAGTTATGATTTTAGCTTTTCATGTTTCTCGTGTTCGACATGTTCATAGTCTTCATGTTCTTCAAAAGGAAATCCAGCTTCTTCCGGACTTTATTTCCTTGAATGTGGTTGTCGGGACCACATCTCGGCCAAGAGGTGTGGGACCTCGGCCTAAACCTGGTTGGTACCCAGCATGTTCTCCCGAGATGAAAAGACAGTGTTTTAACTCTCAGCATGTTTTGCTTTGTTTTGACTTAGTTTTAAAGAGAAGTGCCGAGATCGTTTACACTCATGTAAAGCTTGTTCTAGGAATGCATTTTATATCCATCTTTGAGCATTTCTTCTTGTCACCTTGAAGTGCATTCAATAGACTTTGCCATGTATTTGTAGGTCTTGAATTCTTGTCGTAATCCCTGCACCCGAAGAGCTATGTGAGTGGTATTTTTAATAAAGCTATGTTCTAACGTTTTGATAAAAGCTTACTTGTTTTGTTTTGGAAAAGTGTTTGTCCATGCATGAATGATCATCCCTAATTTTGTATCAAGTATTATGTTCGTTTTGATGACATTCTTGGAAAGTCCTTAGTGCTAGGGGACTATAATGCAACTAGCGCGTTTGTCTTGAGATATCTCCTTTGTCTTGCCACAGAGGGTTTACCGCGTGGGTTTGTTCGAAATGTCATCCCTGTATTATATAGATGCTAGTAAGCATCCCTTGAAGATTTGAAAGACTTAATAGATGAACTTGATTCATTCCATGTTTGTACAAGCTACGATACGTATTGTTTTGATAAAGATCTTGGATATCATTCATTCAAACCTTTATTACTAATATCATTCACTGAGTATCCAAGCTCACCCTCTCTTTATATATATGTAGGTGACGAGCAAGATGGCGGTGACGCCTAGATGATTACTTGCAAGTTGTTCTTGGATTCATATTTTGTGGCATCTTGAAGATTATGCTTCTTAGCTAAGTATTTCATTTCTTTTGTACATGTTGGCTTGAGAAGCCTTTTGATCAAGAAGTATTATGTACTTATTTTATTTGCATCCAAGTCGTAAGACCATGTTGAAACGTGTGTCATTTCATTTAATCTATGCACAGCTCTTATGGACTAATTAGATTTAAATTTATTGCTACCGCGTATGTAAGCCCCATACGTATACTCTGATTGTGTGTGAATCTTTCTAAGTTGGCCTTTGGTAATCTCGGTTTACTGGCCATCACGACACCATTCTACTAGGGGCAGAATGGGGTCGTGACAAAACCACTATACATTTACGATCTATTTAGAAATTATAAAAAAGGAACTTGAATAGAAAAGGAAATTGAATACAAATGGAAGTTGAATAAAAATAAAAATGGAAGTTCATTTAAGAAACCACTATACCTTAATGATTTATTTGGAAATTAAATAAAAAAAGGAAGTTGAATAGAAAAGAAATTGAATAAAAATAGAAGTTGAATAAAAATAAAAATGGAAGTTCCATAAAATTAATAATGGAAGTTCATTCAAGAAATCACTATACCTTAACGATCTATTTGGAAATTAAAAAAAAAAGGAAGTTGAATAGAAAAGGAAATTGAATAAAAATGGAAACCGAATAAAAATAAAAATGGGAGTTCCAAAAAATTAACAATGGAAGTTCATTGAAGAAACGACTATACCTTAACGATTTATTTGGAAATTAAATAAAAATGGAAGTTGAATGGAAAAGGAAATTGCATAAAAATTGATGTTCAATAAAAATAAAAATGGAAGTTGCATAAAATTAGCAAGAAAAGTTCATTGAAGAAACCACTATACCTTAATGATATATCTGGAAATTAAATAAAAAAGGAAGTTGAATAGAAAACGAAATTGAATACAAATAGAAGTTGAATAAAAACAAAAATGGAAATTCATTCAAGAAACCACTATACCTTAACGATCTATTTTGAAAGTAAATAAAAAAAGGAAGTTGAATAGAAAAGGAAATTAAATTAAAATGGAAGTTGAATAAAAATAAAAACGGAAGTTGCATAAAATTAACAATGAAAGTCTATTTAACAAACCACTATACCTTAACGATCTATTTGGAAATTAAATAAAAATGGAAGTTGAATGGAATAGGAAATTGAATAAAAATTGATGTTCAATAAAAATAAAAATGGAAGTTGCATAAAATTAGCACGAAAAGTTCATTGAAGAAACCACTATACCTTAACGATCTATCTGGAAATTAAATAAAAAAGGAAGTTGAATAGAAAAAGAAACTGAATACAAATGGAAGTCAAATAAAAATAAAAATGGAAGTTCATTCAAGAAACCACTATAGCTTAAAAATCTATTTCGAAATTAAATAAAAAAAGAAAGTTGAATAGAAAAGGAAATTGAATTAAAATGGAAGTTGAATAAATAAAAATAGGAAGTTGCATAAAATTAACAATGGAAGTTCATTCAAAAACCACTATACCATAACGTTCTATTTGGAAATTAAATAAAAAAGGAAGTTGAATATAAAAGGAAATTGAATAAAAATGGAAGTTCAATAAAAATAAAAATGGAAGTTGCACCAAAATTGAAAATGGAAGTTTATTCAAGAAACCACTATACCTTAACGATCGATTTGGAAATTAAATAAAAAAGGAAGTTGAATAGAAAAGGAAATTGAATAAAAATAGAATTTGAATAAAAATAAAAATGGAAGTTGCATAAAATTAACAAGGGAAGTTCATTCAAGAAACGACTATACCTTAACGATCTATTTGGAAATGAAATAAAAATGGAAGTGGAATGGAAAAGGAAATTGAATAAAAACTGATGTTCAACAAAAATAAAAATGGAAGTTGCACAAAATTAGTAATAAAAGTTCATTGGAGAAACCACTATACCTTAAAGATCCATTTCGAAATTAAATAAAAAAGAAAATTGAATAGAAAAAGGAAATTGAATACAAATGGAAGTTGAATAAAAATAAAAATGGAAGCTCATTCAAGAAACCACTATACTTTAACGATCTATTTGGAAATTAAATAAAAAGGGAAGTTGAATAGAAAAGGAAATTGAATAAAAATTGAAGTTAAATAACAATAAAAATTGAAGTTGCATAAATATAAAAATGGAAGTTCATTCAAAAAACCACTATACCTTAATGATCTATTTGGAAAATTAGATAAAAAAGAAGTTGAATAGAAAAGGAAATTGAACAAAAATAGAAGTTGAATAAAAATAAAAATGGTAGTTGCATCAAAATTGAAAATGAAGTTATTCAAAAAACCACTATACCTTAACGATCTATTTGGAAATTAAATAAAAAAGGAAGTTGAATAGAAAAGGAAATTGAATAAAAATGGAAGTTGAATAAAAATGGAAGTTGAATAAAAACAAAAATGGAAGTTGCAGAAAATTAAAATGGAAGTTCATTCAAGAAACGACTATACCTTAACGATCTATTTGGAAATTAAATAAAAATGGAAGTTGAATGGAAAAGGAAATTGAATAAAAATTGATGTTCAATAAAAATAAAAATGGAAGTTGCATAAAATTTGCAATAAAAGTTCGTTGAAGAAACCACTATACCTTAACGATCTATCTGGAAATTAAATAGAAAAGGAAGTTGAATAGAAAAGGAAATTGAATACAAATGGAAGTTGAACAAAAATAAAAATGGAAGTTAATTCAAGAAACCATTATACCTTAACGATCTATTTGGAAATTAAATTACAAAAGGAAGTTGAATAAAAAAGAAAATTGAATAAAAATGGAAGTTGATAAAAATAAAAATGGAGTTGCATAAAATTAACAATGGGAGTTCATTCAAAAAACCACTATACATTAACGATCTATTTGGAAATTAAATAGAAACGGAAGTTGAATAGAAAAGGAAATTGAATAAAAATGGAAGTTGAATAAAAATAAAAATAGAAGTTGTATCAAAATTGAAAATGGAAGTTCATTCAACAAACCACTATGCCTTAACGATCTATCTGAAAATTAAATAAAAAAGGAAGATGAAACGAAAAGGAAATTGAATACAAATGGAAGTTGAATAAAAATAAAAATGGAAGTTCGTTGAAGAAACCACTATACCTTCACGATTTGTTTAGAAATTAAATAAAAAAACGGAAGTTGAATAGAAAAGAAAATTGAATAAAAATGGAAGTTGAATAAAAATAAAAATGGAAGTTGCATGAAATTAACAATGGAAGTTCATTTAAGAAATCACTATACCTTAACGATCTGTCTGGCAATTTAAAAAAAAAAAATGGAAGTTGAGTAGAAAAGGAAATTGAATACAAATGGAAGTTCAATAAAAATAAAAATGGAAGTTGCATCAAAATTGAAAATGGAAGTTCATTCAAGAAACCGCTATACCTTAACGATCTATTTTTAAATTAAATAAAAAAATGAATCAGAATTGAAGTTGGATAAAAATAAAAATGAAAGTTGCATAAATATAAAAATGGAAGTTCATTCAACAAACCACTATACCTTAACGATTTATTGGGAAATTAAATAAGAAAGGAAGTTGAAAATAAAAGGAAATTGAATAAAAATGGAAGTTGAATAAAAATAAAAATTGAATTGCATCAAAATTGAAATTGGAAGTTTATTCAAGAAACCACTATACCTTAACGTTCTATTTGGAAATTAAATAAAAAAAAAGTTGAATAGAAAAAGAAATTGAATAAAAATGGAAGTTGAATAAAAATAAAATGGAAGTTCATTCAAGAAACGACTATACCTTAACGATCTATTTGGAAATTAAATAAAAAAGGAAGTTGAATAGAAAATAGAATTGAATAAAAATGGAAGTTGAATAAAAATAAAATGGAAGTTCATTCAAGAAACGACTATACCTTAACGATCTATTTGGAAATTAAATAAAAAAGGAAGTTGAATAGAAAAAGAAATCGAATAAAAATGGAAGTTGAATAAAAATAAAAGTGGAAGTTGCATAAAATTAGCAATGGAAGTTCATTGAAGAAACAACTATACCTTAACGATTCATTTGGAAATTAAATAAAAAAAAGAAGTTGAATAGAAAAGGAAATTGAATGAAAATGGAAGTTGAATAAAAATAAAAATGGAAGTCGCATCAAAATTGAAAATGGAAGTTTATTCAAAAAAACCACTATACCTTAACGATCTATTTGGAAATTAAATAAAAAAGGAAGTTGACTAGAAAAGGAAATTGAATAAAGATGGAAGTTGAATAAAAATAAAAATGGAATTTGCATAAAATTAAAATGCAAGTTCATTCAAGAAACGACCATACCTTAACGATCTATTTGGAAATTAAATAAAAATGGAAGTTGAATGGAAAAGGAAATTGAATAAAAATTGAAGTTCAATAAAAATAAAAATGGAAATTGCATAAAATTAGAAATAAAAGTTCATTGAAGAAACCACTATAACTTAACAATCTGTTTGGAAATTAAATAAAAAGGAAGTTGAATAGAAAAGGAAATTGAATACAAATGGAAGTTGTATAAAAATAAAAATGGAAGTTCATTCAAAAAACCACTATACCTTAACGATCTATTTGGAAATTAAATAAAAAAAGGAAGTTGAATAGAAAAGGAAATTGAAGAAAAATGGAAGTTGAATAAAAATAAAAATTGATGTTGCATGAAATTATAATGGAAGTTCATTCAAGAAACGACTATACCTTAACGATCTATTTGGAAATTAAATAAAACAGGAAGTTGAATAAAAAAGTAAATCGAATAAAAATGGAAGTTGAATAAAAATAAAAATGGAAGTTGCATAAAATTAACAATGGAAGTATATTCAAGAAACCAGTATACCTTAACGATCTATTTGGAAACTAAATGAAAATGGAAGCTGAATAGAAAAGGAAATTAAATTAAAATGGAAGTTGAATAAAAATAAAAATAAAAATAAAAATGGAAGTTGCATTAAAATTGAAAATGAAAGTTTATTAAAAAAAACCACTATACCTTAACGATCTATTTGCAAATTAAATAAAAAGGGAAGTTGACTGGAATAGGAAATTGAATAAAAATGAAAGTTTAATAAAAATAAAAATGGAAGTTGCATCAAATTAAAATGGAAGTTCATTCAAGAAACGACCATATCTTAACGATCTATTTGGAAATTAAATGAAAATGGAAGTTGAATGGAAAAGGAAATTGAATAAAAATTGATGTTAAATAAAAGTAAAAATGGAAGTTGCATAAAATTAGAAATAAAAGTTCATTGAAGAAACCACTATACCTTAACGATTTATTTAGAAATTAAATAAAAAATGAGGTTGAGTAAAAATGGAAATTGAATACAAACGGAAGTTGAATAAAAATAAAAATTGAAGTTCATTCAAGAAACCACTATACCCTAACGATCTGTTTGGAAATTAAATAAAAAAAAGAAGTTGAATAGAAAAGGAAATTGAATAGAAATAAAAAAGGAAGTTGCATAAAATTAACAATGGAAGTTCACTGAAGAAACCATTATACCTTAATGATCTATTTGGAAATTAAAGAAAAAATGTAAGTTGAATAGAAAAAGAAATTAAATGAAAATGGAAGTCGAATAAAAAGAAAAAAGGAAGTTGCATAAAATTAACAATGGAAGTTCATTGAAGAAACGACTATACCTTTACGATCTATTTGGAAATTAAATAAAAATGTAAGTTGAATGGAAAACGAAATTTAATAAAAACTGATGTTCAATAAAAATAAAAATGGAAGTTGCATAAAATTAGATAGAAAAGTTCATTGAAGAAACCACTATACTTTAACGATCTATCTAGAAATTAAATAAAAAAGGAAGTTGAAGAGAAAAGGAAATTGAATACAAATGGAAGTTGAATAGAAATAAAAATGGAAGTTCATTTAAGAAATCACTATACCTTAACGATCTATTTGGAAATTAAATAAAAATTGGAAGTTTAATAGAAAAGGAAATTGAATTAAAATGGAAGTCGAACAAAAATAAAAATGGAAGTTGCATAAATTTAACAATGGAAGTTCATTCAAGAAACCACTATACCTTAACGATCTGTTTGGAAATTAAATAAAAGTGGAAACTGAATGGAAAAGGAAATTGAATAAAAATTGATGTTCATTCAAATAAAAATGGAAGTTGCTTAAAATTAGCAAAAAAAGTTCATTGAAGAAACCACTATAACTTAACGATCTATCTGGATATTAAATAAAAAATGAAGTTGAACAGAAAAGGAAATTGAATACAAATGGAAGTTGAATAAAAATAAAAATGGAAGTTCATTCAAGAAACCAGTATACCTTAACGATCTATTTGGAAATTAAATAAAAATGGAAGTTGAATGGAAAAGGACATTAAATAAAAATCGATGTTCAATAAAAATAAAAATGGAAGTTGCATAAAATTAATAACAAAAGTTCATTGAAGAAACCACTATACCTTAACGATCTATCTAAAAATTAAATAAAAAAAGAAGTTGAATAGAAATGGAAATTGAATACAAATGGTAGTTGAATAAAAATAAAAATTGAAGTTGCATAAAATTAATATGGAAGTTCATTCAAGAAACGACTATAACTTAACGATCTATTTGGAAATTAAATAAAAATGGAAGTCGAGCGGAAAATGACATTGAATAAAAATTGATGTTTAATAAAAATAAAAATGAAAGCTGCATAAAATTAACAATAAAAGTTCATGAAGAAACCACTATACCTTAACGATCTATCTAGAAATTCAATAAAAAATGAAGTTGAATAGAAAAGGAAATTGAATACAAATGAAAGTTGAAAAAAAAAAAAAAATAGAAGTTCATTCCAGAAACCACTATACCTTAACGATCTATTTGGAAAAAATAAAAAACAAAGTTGAATAGAAAACAAAATTGAATAAAAATGGATGTTGGATAAATATAAAAATGGAAGTTACATAAAATTAACAATGGAAGTTGATTCATGAAAGCACTATACCTTAACGATCTATTTGGAAATAAAATAAAAAGGAAGTTGAATTGAAAACGAAATTGAATAAAAATGGAAGTTGAATAAAAATAAAAATGGAAGTTGCATAAAATTAAAATGGAAGTTCATTCAAGAAACGACTACACCTTAACGATCTCTTTGGAAATTAAATAAAAATGGAAGTTGAATGGAAGAGGAAATTGAATAAAAATTGATGTCCAATAAAAATAAAAATGGAAGTTGCATAAAATTAACAATAAAAGTTTATTGAAGAAAGCACTATACCTTAACGATCTATTTGGAAATTAAATAAAAAAGGAAGTTGAATCGAAAAAGGAAATTGAATACAAATGGAAGTTGAATAAAAATAAAAATGGAAGTTAATTCAATAAACCATTATACCTTAATGTTCTATTTGGAAATTAAATAAAAACAGGAATTGAATAGAAAAAGAAATGAATAAAAATGGAAGTTGAATAAAAATAAAAATAGAAGTTGCATAAAACTAACAATGCAAGTCCATTCAAGAAACTACTATACATTAACGATCTGTTTGGAAATTAAATAAAAAGGAAGTTGAATAGAAAAGGAAATTGAATAAAAATAGAAGTTGAGGAAAAATAAAAACGAAAGTTCCATCAAAAATGAAAACGGAAGTTCACTAAAGAAACCACTATACCTTAACGATCTATTTGGCAATTAAATAAAAAGGAAGTTGAATAAAAATGGAAGTTGTATAAAAATAAAAATGGAAGTTGCATCAAAATTGAAAATAGAAGTTCTTGCAGAAACCACTATACCTTAACGATGTATTTGGAAATTAAATAACAAAGAACGTTGAATAGAAAAGGAAATTGAACAAAAATGGAAGTTGAATGGAAAAGGAAATTAAATAAAAATTAGTGTTCAATAAAAATAAGAATCGAAGTTGCATAAAATTCACAATAAAAGTTCATTCAAGAAACCACTATACCTTAACGATCAATCTGGAAATTAAGTAAAAAAGGAAGTTGAACATAAAAGGAAATTGAATACAAATGGAAGTTGAATAGAAATAAAAATGGAAGTTCATTCCAGAAACCACTATACCTTAACGATCTATTTGGAAATTAAATAAAAAAAGGAAGTTGAATAGAAAAGGAAATTGAATAAAAATGGAAGTTGAATGAAAATAAAAATGGAAGTTGTATAAAATTAAAATGGATGTTCATTCAAGAAACGACTATACCTTAACGATCTATTTGGAAATTAAACAAAAATGGAAGTTAAATGGAAAAGGAAATTGAATAAAAATTAATGTTCAATAAAAATAAAAATCGAAGTTGCATAAAATTAATAGTAAAAGTTCATTCAAGAAACCACTATACCTTAACGATCAATCTGGATGTTAAGTAAAAAGGGAAGTTGTATAGAAAAGGCAATTGATTACAAATGGAAATTGAAAAAAAATAAAAAATGGATGTTGCATCGAAATTGAAAATGGAAGTTCAATCAAGAAATCACTATACCTTAACAATCAATCGGTGTGCCACTCAACTGTGGGCAATACCTCTTCATGTGCCCTGGCTGACCACACTGATAGCACGAGAGTGGCTGGCCTCTACCCTGACTCTGGCTCTGAGATCGAGCCGAAGAAGATGCTGCTCTCTGTACTCCTCCCCTCTGAGGACAAACTGGAGACTTGTGGCCCAGCTGGCCACACCTGAAACAGGTGATGTCTCCCTGGCTGCCTTTCCCAGAACTAGCACTCGGTACTGGAAAAGTCGATCTAGAAAAGCTACCCTGAGACTGCTGAGGAGTGAAACCTCTCTGTCTCCTACCATCACTTTGACCATCCTGACTCCTCTTGGAGCCTTTCTGCCCATCCTCCTCTTCCTGCATCATAATCTCAGTATGGGCTGCAGCATCAACCAGACGCCCATAATCCCGAATCAAAGACCCTACTACTCTCAACTTGAGGCCACGCCTCAACCTCTTCTCAAACTCAATGCAACGGCGTTCCTCAGACGCCACCAACTCAGGTGCAACCTGGACAAGCTAGTAAACGATTCCTCAAACTCCGCCACTGAAGAACTGTTCTGCTTAAGCTGGCAAAACTGCTCCCTCAACCTCTTCTTAACTGCTGAAGACAGGAACTTCTCCTGGAAAGCATCTACAAAAGCCTCCCAAGTCCCTCCTATACGGCCCTTAGTGAACTTCCACCACTGACCCGCATCCCCCTTAAGCTGGAAAGATGCCAAGGTCACCTTCAGTGCCCCGTCTTCGATGCCTAGCATCTCAAACGTCTTCGTTGTCTGTTCGAGCCATTCATCTGCCTTAAGCGGCTCTTTAGGATCACCTAAAAATTCGTCCGGGTTGGACCGGAAGAACTCCCTCTTCAGAAAAGAAGGACCCGTATCTGCAACAACAACAGCCTGGGCTGGATTCGCAGCCCTCAGAATGTCAACTGACGCCTGAAATGCCCCTGCTATCCCTTGGGCCAAAGCACCCATAAACTGCTGTCCTACTGGCTCGGCCACATTGGCCTGGCCAACATCCTCCTGAACTGCCGGAATTTCCTCCGGTATAGGTACTTCCTGCCTGGCCTGCCTACCACGCCTACCACGACCTCGTCCTCGTCCTGACATCCTAATAAAGGAAACAAAGACGTTAGCACTCTAAATAATGTGCCAAAACTATAATACTCACGTCCTAATACATTGGACAACAATAAATCACACCACGTAAGCACGTAAGCACATAATCACATAAGCACCTACGAATTTCATTCCTGGATAATGATAGTCCCGAGGCGCCACTAAAGTTCCGGTTGGAAACAACATTGATCAAGTGCCTTTCCAACAAGACTTTCAGAGACTCAAGGATCCAATCAATATCTAGAAACTACATTCCATACCCACATAGTCACATAAACATGTTATCATATAAGTATGTAAAATTACACTAAGTCTCTATCAAACGAGACGAACCCAATGTGATACTAATCACTTCCCACGTACCCAAAGTATTCAAACTCGGTACGCTCTGATACCAAGTTGTAACGCCCTAAAAATTAACCCAATATACATATAACAATGACTTGCATTATTAAAAGAAAACATTGTATTATCTCAATCATCAGAGTATTATGAACAGAAAGCATTACATGTAACATCATAATAAATGCCCTACAGGCTTACATCTTGCCAAGCAAACACTTGGACACATAAATATGAGTTCTAACTCAAATACAAATAAAGCCCTAGGCTTGAATGTTTACATGTAATTCAAATAAAACAAAAAACTAAATAATCTCCAAATCCAAGTCCTTCCAAGCTAAGTCCTTAGAGGTATCTTATCACCTGAACCTGAAAATGATGTTCCCATAAAGGGTGAGCCACAGCCCAGCAGGAAAATACTAAACCAAATATAAGCATTGAATAAAGTCCTAGCATTCAATAGTTGGTTAAGCATGATAATCAATTATATCAACATACAGTCTTAAGACACTAATGTCTATTTCCATTATTATCAATATGGTTCAGAACCTGACCAAACTTACAACTGTGATCTATATTGCATATTCACATTTCGTCCAATATCATAACACAAATGAGACATAGGCTCATATCAAACACTTCCATACTTCCAATATGATACACATTTTAGTGTTGTATCAATAATATGCAAAACACTTCAATATCAATAAGCACACATAATAGTGATGCTAATGGAGTCCATCCCCTATCTCCTCCCAAACAAAAATACGGTTAAGAGGTCCATCCCCTATCTTCCCCTAATCGTGGAGTACATCCCCTATCTCCTCCCACACAATATGCATATGCAATGCTCAACTAATACAAGTATGTAAACAATAACATATACATCTCACAATCAATACACGTAATGTCTGTATTAATTCAACAGTCAAAGCTAATGACTAAACCA
>JAPPVO010006674.1:0-14717 GCA_030407325.1 Camellia japonica | reverse complement strand
ATACCCTCATGGTTTACAAGTTCCAAGGCCTTAGCCTGGTTTCACAAAACGGTTATTCAAACCCACACATATAAAGCCCTTGGCTTACAATGAGAGTCACAGCAAACGAGCACACACATGCTCTCTTCACATACTTCCACACCCTCAGTTAGGCGGGATCACTACATCATTTCCTGCACAAAAATCCCATAGGGTGAGCATAAAGCCTAGTAGAAAATTCTTAACAAAGTATATACATTTTATACAAGTCTCAAAAAAAGTGGATGCACATACCATGCCATGCTCTTTTGAAAAAAAATAAGAACACATCTTCATTTATTCAAAAACCATCATGCTCAATGATGCCATGCAATTTCAATTGTTCCACATTATCAATTTTGTTCAAGGGGCGGTAAATACAACTCTGGTAATCTCTAGGTCAGTGTCTGCAAGTAGACTATACAAGTACTACCAATTTGTCATTTTTACCAGTATCATCTGGAGGGCTCGATACCCTTTTTTTGTCATTTTTACCAGTCACAAGCTGGAAGCTCGACCCCATTCCGTTATTTTTAACCAGTCACAAGCTGGAAGGCTCGACACCCATTCCGTCATTTTTACCAGTCATAGCTGGAAGGCTCGACACCCATAATCCCACTACCTGTCAAGACTTACCACCGTATTTACCCAAAAACCATTTCATGAAAACTCATTTCTCAACATTCTTTCTCAATGCAAGTTTTCAAATCAACTTTCAAAGTTCAATGTAATGAAATGAAATGAAATGATATGCCAATACCATGTTAAAAATGCAATGCAATATTTCTTTCACTTTCAATACTCCCACACAATATTCCCATTGTGATCAAAATTCTCATTTCAATACAATTTCACAAGATGAATAAATACTTTTATTTCAATTCATCAAAGGATAACATAATTTCCACATTTCAAATAATCTTAACAATTTAGTCATCTCAAGACCATATTAATACTTTTAAACAACAATTCCCAAAACTTCAACAATTCCCATATTTCATGAAAACATCATTTATATGTAAATAAATAACAATTTTCAAACATCAATTATTTTGGCACACAAAATAATCATAACAACATATTCCAACGATTTTCAATATCTTTCTTAAAATTTCCAATTTCTAGGTTTTCTTACCAAAACCCTTTATTTTCAAATATTTGAGAAAATCTCACCAAAACATCTTCCTTTCATCAATATAGTTCAAAAGCTCCCAAATTCTATCTCGAAGGATCAAATAATGAATCCATTTTCGAAATCACTCTTTTTCTTGAATCACAATTTATTTTCAAAACTAATCAAAGGTAATTTCGAAAAAAAATCAACTAGATCTTGCAAAAATATATATATAACTCAAAGAAAATCCCTACCTCAAGTTTGACGAGGAAACACCAAAAATCCAATTTCTCGATTTTGTCGACTTTCGATTCCACCGGTCAAAATGTTGCTCTCACCAAACTCTTCACTTTGGTAACTCTAATACAAGCTCCTTAACTGCATGCCCTGGAAGTAATTGCTTATCTAAATTTCTTGGTTGGGTGGTAATCCGTTGTAAGGATCCAGGAACAACTTGACATGGAATGGAAACAATAAACAACTCATCTTGTGGAGAAACAACTAAAGTGGCTTCATAATTTGGCCGAATCTTGTCCAGCTCATTACTTTCAATCAATATATTCTTGATTTTTAAAGTCAATTTATCAGATGAAAGATCCAATGTCGTTCCATGCACATTAGCAATGACAGACTCTGTCCATCACTTAATTGTCTCCAACTCCCAACCTCAGACAATGCCTTAACCTTTACTGTTTTTTTTTCACAACTCTTCAAATTCAACCCAACAATAGACAATGAAAATGTATAGACACCAGCTTTTTGAAATACACTAGGAAACTTGCATCCAAGGGAAATATATATATAAACCATGAAGCCCTTTATGGGATGAAGGAGTTGTCAATCCAGAATAAATATGCTGAACATCTAGGACACTCTTGTCATCATCTCTAAATTTGATTTTTATGCTCATCTCTAAATGTTCCTTCACAATGTGCTTTTGATCCAAGTTCTTAGAAGCACTTGCAGAATTAAAAGACGCAGGACGAACATCGGCAACAATTTTCTTGGGAGGAGCATGACCAGCATAAACTGCAGAATCGGTGGGTAAAGCCCCTTCAATCTCCAACTCTAACAAAGCATCCCACCATCCATTCAACTCAGATTACCACCTTCCGTGTCTTCTCTCCACATCCATCAAGGAAGTTAACGCTGTGCCACCCACTGTCCATTCTTCGACTGGAGCATTCAAATTTCCCACTGAGGAAATCAGTCCGGTCTTTCCAGAATGGAGGAGAGCCCCGACAGCATAACCCAATGAATAGCAGTAATCACTTACACTGGAGTCAACAAAATTCAGGCATAGCTAGATGTTCAGAACACAATTAGAACTGATCATGTCAATATTTTGGATCTGGGCCTAACCCTGTCCTCAGCAGACAATAGGCATAAAACTGGAGAACTAGATTTCACCACTAACTTTCTGTATACAAGTCTAATATTTGATTTACATCTGATGCATGTGCAAATGAACTTTATTATCATAAAATAATTGTGCGTTCTCTCGGAAACACTTGTCTTTTCATTAGTGTCTGTAATTTTCATACTTGAAAGCTTCCCATCAACCCGTGAAAAATGATCAAATTCATCTTCGATCTTGATAGAATCAACCGTACTTTCCCTTGTGCTCTCAAAATCAGTGACCTTGGAAGCATGCGTAATAGCATTAGCAATTGATTCTACACCAAATTCTCGATTTCCAGAGAAACTCGCTTCACAGTTGTTCAATTCTTTCCCTTCTTCGCCCACCAAGTGAGAACCAGACTCGGCAACAGCACCATTTCCCTCAACACTCTCTATCTTCACAAAGATGTTATTCAGAAGCGACAATGGGAGTGTTTCACTCAGTATCCATCTTACACTCCCTCGCAGAAGAATCAATTTGATCTGGACAAAGACAGAAAGATAGATATCTTAAACAACACCATTCCCATTCACTCTCTCTCTCTCTCTAAAAAAGAATACACCACTTGAGCACCCCACCCCACGCCCCTCTTTTTTTATTAACTGTGTGCCTTCTCTTTTCATGATGAGTGTTGCTCTTTTCCCTCTAAACCGTGTGTATAAGTTCAGTTTTGCAGAGCCTTTATTCATTCCAATATAGACCCAGAGAGCTATATTAAAAAAAATAAAATAATAAAACTCTCCCCACTCACTCTTGTCCCAACCTTTCTTCTCAAAAGTAATATTCCATTGATCCACCCATTTTGATTTTATTCTCTAATAAATTAATTATTTATTTATTTATTTTAGGTCATCACACATGAGGTGGCCAGGTAGAAACCAACAGAGGATTCTCCACTTTAACTGTTTTCTCAAGAAGCAAAAGATGATAAAACCATCCACTTTGATCATCCGGGTCAGTAAAAAGAGCTTGGTGTACAAGGTCATACTCCTCTGTCAGAACTTTCTCCTTTGAGAAAGATCCTTGAGCCCTTTTCTCCAGTAAATGAGACAGAATTACACTGCAGAACATTTATGGTAAGGTAAAGTAGAATAAAAGCAAGAAATATGTTTAAGCAAACAGACAGAGACATCACAAGGTAAAACATGCACTCAAAGCAACAAGCATGTTTGTGTAGGTTGAAAAGAAAAAAAAAAAAAAAGGCACAATTGGATAGGTGTAATGACCCGCATTTTATGACTTAGCCATGTTCATGTGCATTTGCATAACCATGCTTTGTTAAGTTAACATTCATGAATCTTGCCATGTTTTGTACGTGTGTGATTTGCCATGTTAAGTTGCGTTCATGAATCTTGTCTTGCTATGCTTAAGTATTGCTTGCTTTCTCTGTACCTTCCTTGTTGTCCCCAAGCCTAGGTCATGTTAAGACTAAGTCATGCCAAACCTAAGTTATGTCAAGCCTAGATCATTCCAAGCCGAAGTCATCTTAAGCCTAGAACCACTTTGTTTGACCTCCACCGTTACCTAGGCATATTGGCCGAGATGTCACTATCTGGGCCGAGGTGTTCATCGCCAAGGCCGAGATGTGTATTATCTAGCCGAGATGTTATCTTTGTACCGAAGTGATCTTGTCCTGGAGTGGTATGACCTAGACCGAGGTGTGGCACATCTAGGCCAAGGTGTGGCACAGCTTAGTCAAGTGTTGTCCTTCCTAGCCGAGGTCATTGTCATCTTAGTTGCCGAGGCTTTGTCTTTAGCCGATGTCATTACTTGCCGGAGTGTCTTGCCGCCTAGCTTGTTGAGTACGCTTTGTCATGGTCATGTCTTGTCAATCTATCACCTTTTTGAGCAGAACCAACCAGCCGTTGCCACGTGTCCGAGCTGAGTGTTAAATCAGCCGGCAGAGAGAGAGAAACCTATCATTTGTTCTATCTTTGTTTTGGAGAAGAGAGAGAAGCTCTAGAAGAGGGAGAGGAGTTCTTGAGGGAGAGTAGGGCCAAGCTTGATCCCTAGAGATCGAACCGTTAGATCCGTGTTCTAAGGTTAGATTCTTGATCTGCTCATGTTGTTCTTTATGTTTATGATATGCATTGCATGATTGAATATGATTTGTAAGCCATGCATTGCTTTGAAGTCCGGTTTTAGAGAGAGAAAATAGCATTCATGTGTTCTTCAAGAAAAGTCATATTTTGATCTGAAAGCTCATGCCAAGATTCATGTTTTCATGTTTGTTTTCATATGATCTTTAAGTATGGGTACCCAGGTCCATGTTTCCGAACTTATGCCATGAAATCCCATATTTTGTAATAACAAGTTATGATTTTAGCATTCATGTTCTTCATGTTCTTCATGTTCTTCACGGGTGGAAACCCAGATTTCCAGACTTCACTTCCCGAAGTGTAGTCACCGAGATCACCCTTGCCTAGACCTTACACTTAGGCCAAGCATCGTATCTCACCTTGGCCTACCTTGCATGATCACTTACACCTTTAGTTTGTCTCGCATGGACTTCGGCATGCAGCCGCACGCCGAAGCTTAGGTAGCCACACCTCGGCTAGGTGGTGTGGGACCTCGGCTTAGACCTGGTTGGTACCCAGCATGTCTTCCTGACATGTAAAACAGTGTTTTGACTTCCTGCATGTTTTCCCGAGATCATTTGCATGCATGTAAGACTTGTTTTGAGAAGTGCATTCAGTAGATTTTGCTATGTGTTTGTAGGACTTGGACTTGCCTTGACCCCGACGTCCCAAGAACTAAGTGAGTGGTATTTTTAATAAAGCTATGTTATACGTTTTGATAAAGGCTTTGCTTTGCTTGTTTTGAAAGTATTTGTTAAGTATGAATGATTACCCCTATTTTATGTATCAAGTATAAGCTTTGTTTTGGATGACATTCTTGGAACCGTCCTTTCGTGTTAGGGGACGTTAAGCCTAAGTAACACCGTCCTTTCGTGTTAGGGGACGTTAAGCCTAAGTAACATAGTCCGTACGTGCTAAGGGACTATAAGCACTTGTAGCACAAAGTTTGGAAGTCCGTACGTGCTAAGGGACTATAAGCATTCGTAGCATATCAAGTTAAGTCCGTACGTGCTAAGGGACTATAAGCACTTGTAGCACAAAGTTTGGAAGTCCGTACGTGCTAAGGGACTATAAGCATTCGTAGCACATCAAGTTAAGTCCGTACGTGCTAAGGGACTATAAGCATTCGTAGCACATCAAGTTTAGTCCTTCCGTGCTAGGGGACTTTAAGCCCAGGTAGCACCGTCCTTTCGTGTTAGGGGACGTTAAGCCTAAGTAACACCGTCCTTTCGTGCTAGGGGACGTTAAGCCCAAGTAGCACCCTTGTTAAGATATCAGCCACCGACGGACTATGAACGGGTGTGCTCGATGCCGAGGTTATGCTTTTGTTTTGCCCGGAATGTCATCACCCCAAGTACATGTTTTGAACAAGCTATGATATATGTATTGTTTTGACAAGATCTCTATTGTTTTGTACAAGTTATGTTATGTATGGTTTTGATAAAGACCTCGGGAATCATTCATTAAACCCTTTATTACTTGTACCATTCACTGAGTATCCAAGCTCACCCTCTCTATATGTATGTAGGTAACAAGCAAGAAGTCGGCTTCGCCGAGATGTGTGTGTTTTGTGCCGATGTTTTGTATGCATGTTAGGTCGGCATCAAGGATGTCGGCAACCATGAAGATTATGCTTTTGACCTTGTATTTCATGTATTTCATGTATTTTGTTTATGTCGGCTTGTGAAGTCATGTATTTCATGTATTTTGTTTATGTCGGCTTGTGAAGCCCTTTTGTCAAGATGTAATATGTATTCTATTTTGTTTGTATTCAAGTTGTAAAGCTATGAAAAGATGTATGCCATTTTCATTTGACTTATGCACGGCTCTTATGGACTAATTAGATTTAAACATATTGCTTCCGCACATGTTAGCCCCATATGTATACTCTGATTGTGTGTGATCTTTGAAAGTTGGCCTTCGGTAATCTCGGATTACTGGCCATCACGGCACCATTCTACTAGGGGCAGTTTGTGGTCGTGACAGAATGGTATCAGAGCACAAGTTCCTTATAGTACGTTGTTCACACACTTGAGTCCTAAAGAGCATAGGATTTCCCTTAGACTTGATATTAGGATTGCATCATGTCGCTTGCTACTTGACAAGGTGTGCATCATCTCGGCATCAGCATTTATTACATCGGCATGATCATTTGTTACTTGCATACACGTTTATTTGCTCATTTGTTTTAAGAGAGTCGCATTTTGCATACCTTTAGCATCATGAGAAGAGGTAGACCCCCAGTACGCCGAGATCAGTCCGAAGACAGGTTGGACAGACTAGAGAGGATTGTTGAAGGTTTGGTCGGTGAGTTAAGGCAAGCAAGGCAACAGAACATTGGTACTACATCTACTCAGGCCGAGCAGACTGATGGCCGACGTGAAGACCCGCCTCCACCTCCTCTAGTGCAGCAAGTGCCTCCACAGCCAACTTTGTATGGGGATGGTACATTGACTTTGATTAAAGAATTCAAGAAGATGAAACCGCCGAAGTTCCAAGGAGGTATAGAGCCGATGAAGGCAGAAGCATGGGTTCTTGAGATAGAGAAGTTGTTCGAGGTTTTTCCTAGCACCGACGCTCAGAAGGTGTCATTGGCAGCATTTACATTGGAAGACGACGCACGTAGATGGTGGATGATGACCCGAGAAAGTAATCCAGACTTGACTTGGGCCAGATTTTTGGAGTTATTCTATGACAAGCACTTTCCCCTCAGTGTCCGAGATCGCAAGACCACAGAATTCCAGATGTTAACACAGGGTAGCAAAACAGTGGCTGAGTATGATCGTGCATTCACCGAGCTGGCAAGGTATGCACCTCACATGGTCGACGACGAATACAGAAAAGCTAGGAAGTTTGAGAGTGGGCTTCGAGGACCAATACAAGACCGGGTAAACTTGCTCAACATGCCGACGTATGCTGGAGTGCTAGATAAAGCTATCCTGGCAGAAGCCAACCTGAACAGAAGTCAGAGTTCGGGAGGGAATCAGAAGAAGAGGCAGACCTACGACAATCGCGAAGAAGAGGGAGACCCGAATGATACCGAGGAGAAGACAAAGGTGGACCGTCCTAATAATGCGAATCCAGAAGGTGACGCCAGGCCGATATGTGCAAGTTGTGGGAAGCTACATTTTGGGGTTTGTCTCCGAGCGATTGGGGCATGTTTTGGATGCGGTGAGAAGGGTCATCATATTAAGGATTGTCCCAGAGCAAAGGCTAGGGATGATAAGAAGGAATGAGAACCTGAAATCCGGAGTCGTTTTGAGGACATGGTAAGTTAAGTTTGGAGGACCAAACTTCTTTAAGGGGGGAAGGATGTAATGACCCGCATTTTATGACTTAGCCATGTTCATGTGCATTTGCATAACCATGCTTTGTTAAGTTAACATTCATGAATCTTGCCATGTTTTGTACGTGTGTGATTTGCCATGTTAAGTTGCGTTCATGAATCTTGTCTTGCTATGCTTAAGTATTGCTTGCTTTCTCTGTACCTTCCTTGTTGTCCCCAAGCCTAGGTCATGTTAAGACTAAGTCATGCCAAACCTAAGTTATGTCAAGCCTAGATCATTCCAAGCCGAAGTCATCTTAAGCCTAGAACCACTTTGTTTGACCTCCACCGTCACCTAGGCATATTGGCCGAGATGTCACTATCTGGGCCGAGGTGTTCATCGCCAAGGCCGAGATGTGTATTATCTAGGCCGAGATGTTATCTTTGTACCGAAGTGATCTTGTCCTGGAGTGGTATGACCTAGACCGAGGTGTGGCACATCTAGGCCAAGGTGTGGCACAGCTTAGTCAAGTGTTGTCCTTCCTAGCCGAGGTCATTGTCATCTTAGTTGCCGAGGCTTTGTCTTTAGCCGATGTCATTACTTGCCGGAGTGTCTTGCCGCCTAGCTTGTTGAGTACGCTTTGTCATGGTCATGTCTTGTCAATCTATCACCTTTTTGAGCAGAACCAACCAGCCGTTGCCACGTGTCCGAGCTGAGTGTTAAATCAGCCGGCAGAGAGAGAGAAACCTATCATTTGTTCTATCTTTGTTTTGGAGAAGAGAGAGAAGCTCTAGAAGAGGGAGAGGAGTTCTTGAGGGAGAGTAGGGTTCCAAGCTTGATCCCTAGAGATCGAACCGTTAGATCCGTGTTCTAAGGTTAGATTCTTGATCTGCTCATGTTGTTCTTTATGTTTATGATATTGCATTGCATGATTGAATATGATTTGTAAGCCATGCATTGCTTTGAAGTCCGGTTTTAGAGAGAGAAAATAGCATTCATGTGTTCTTCAAGAAAAGTCATATTTTGATCTGAAAGCTCATGCCAAGATTCATGTTTTCATGTTTGTTTTCATATGATCTTTAAGTATGGGTACCCAGGTCCATGTTTCCGAACTTATGCCATGAAATCCCATATTTTGTAATAACAAGTTATGATTTTAGCATTCATGTTCTTCATGTTCTTCATGTTCTTCACGGGTGGAAACCCAGATTTCCAGACTTCACTTCCCGAAGTGTAGTCACCGAGATCACCCTTGCCTAGACCTTACACTTAGGCCAAGCATCGTATCTCACCTTGGCCTACCTTGCATGATCACTTACACCTTTAGTTTGTCTCGCATGGACTTCGGCATGCAGCCGCACGCTGAAGCTTAGGTAGCCACACCTCGGCTAGGTGGTGTGGGACCTCGGCTTAGACCTGGTTGGTACCCAGCATGTCTTCCTGACATGTAAAACAGTGTTTTGACTTCCTGCATGTTTTCCCGAGATCATTTGCATGCATGTAAGACTTGTTTTGAGAAGTGCATTCAGTAGATTTTGCTATGTGTTTGTAGGACTTGGACTTGCCTTGACCCCGACGTCCCAAGAACTAAGTGAGTGGTATTTTTAATAAAGCTATGTTATACGTTTTGATAAAGGCTTTGCTTTGCTTGTTTTGAAAGTATTTGTTAAGTATGAATGATTACCCCTATTTTATGTATCAAGTATAAGCTTTGTTTTGGATGACATTCTTGGAACCGTCCTTTCGTGTTAGGGGACGTTAAGCCTAAGTAACACCGTCCTTTCGTGTTAGGGGACGTTAAGCCTAAGTAACATAGTCCGTACGTGCTAAGGGACTATAAGCACTTGTAGCACAAAGTTTGGAAGTCCGTACGTGCTAAGGGACTATAAGCATTCGTAGCACATCAAGTTAAGTCCGTACGTGCTAAGGGACTATAAGCACTTGTAGCACAAAGTTTGGAAGTCCGTACGTGCTAAGGGACTATAAGCATTCGTAGCACATCAAGTTAAGTCCGTACGTGCTAAGGGACTATAAGCATTCGTAGCACATCAAGTTTAGTCCTTCCGTGCTAGGGGACTTTAAGCCCAGGTAGCACCGTCCTTTCGTGTTAGGGGACGTTAAGCCTAAGTAACACCGTCCTTTCGTGCTAGGGGACGTTAAGCCCAAGTAGCACCCTTGTTAAGATATCGGCCACCGACGGACTATGAACGGGTGTGCTCGATGCCGAGGTTATGCTTTTGTTTTGCCCGGAATGTCATCACCCCAAGTACATGTTTTGAACAAGCTATGATATATGTATTGTTTTGACAAGATCTCTATTGTTTTGTACAAGTTATGTTATGTATGGTTTTGATAAAGACCTCGGGAATCATTCATTAAACCCTTTATTACTTGTACCATTCACTGAGTATCCAAGCTCACCCTCTCTATATGTATGTAGGTAACAAGCAAGAAGTCGGCTTCGCCGAGATGTGTGTGTTTTGTGCCGATGTTTTGTATGCATGTTAGGTCGGCATCAAGGATGTCGGCAACCATGAAGATTATGCTTTTGACCTTGTATTTCATGTATTTCATGTATTTTGTTTATGTCGGCTTGTGAAGCCCTTTTGTCAAGATGTAATATGTATTCTATTTTGTTTGTATTCAAGTTGTAAAGCTATGAAAAGATGTATGCCATTTTCATTTGACTTATGCACGGCTCTTATGGACTAATTAGATTTAAACATATTGCTTCCGCACATGTTAGCCCCATATGTATACTCTGATTGTGTGTGATCTTTGAAAGTTGGCCTTCGGTAATCTCGGATTACTGGCCATCACGGCACCATTCTACTAGGGGCAGTTTGGGGTCGTGACAATAGGAAACTTAATTTTCTAATCCTACTAGAATAGATAGAATATCAAAAGGTAGCAGGTGTTTCATCGTGCAGTTTCCACTATAATATTAATGTGCATAAGAATTGATCATTTAACTCCAAAGCAAAGTTGAAGGTTAATCAAGCTACAATTTTATATAACATCGCATGCCAGATTTACACGCATAGAAAGCAGCTTAAACAGTATTACCAACAGAAAAATGTCGTTGCAGATTAATCTGAAATAAACACCATTTGTTTCTTTTTTGGAATCTGTTAGGCTAATGACCATTTAAATAGTGAAGTGCTTATCAACTTTTGATATAAGGAATAGAACTAATGAATATTTTTTCTCCTGTTCCACAAGGTGCATGAAAGGAGACAGCATTTTGCAACCTTGCATCACAATATACCATCAATACAAGTTACATGTTTTAAAGAGGATGTTTTATATAACATCGCATGCCATCAATATCTTATAAACCTTGCATCACATTACAAGATAACTTATACCTAGTCTGTCATGCTTTACCTATTTTGAATGTTTTTATTACATAAACAATAAGCCACATGGTTTAAAGTGGATATTTGAATATTTTGTCTTTAACTAAAATGTCATAAAAAAAAAAAAAACCCCTATGTTGCAGAAAATCCACAAATTTTTTTGTATGTTCTATATAACTATGCATGCTACCACTAGACATTCTGCTTCTAACGGGACCAAAGCTAGAACTAATTTGAAAGTTCCAACACATTTTTCCTAAAGCAATTTTTGCAAAAGAATCTAAGGATTATACAATTAAAGAATTATCAGTGATAACTTGATAAGAGACATCATAAACATTGTGAAAAATAAATTATAACTGAACCATGAAGCCAGATAAAACAGTATGACTTTGGCACATCTCATTGTAATGCTACAATAACAACAGGCACGAAAAAAAATAAAATAATTGAGAATCAAACAATGGCACAAAAAAGCATTTTTCTCCGCTAGTCCATTTTAATTATGATGATCCAAATGGTAAAATAACATTGAGATACAAGCATACCTACGATTATGCCAAGAAGAATAGTTACTGAAGTTTTTCGTTTATCAAATCAGTTGTGTGTAGTTTCTCTTCATCTGATCTGTTCTTTAATGCTGCCACAAATCTGAAAATGAAGACCAAATTAGACCATTTGAAAATACAGTCCTTCAATATATTAAAGTAAATCAAACCCAAATCTTCACCTCCGGTAATTCCATGCATGGAAATTCCTGGAATCTTTCTTTAGGAACACCCCCAGAAGCTGCAATTCCTGATCAACAGATGAATGCCCCTTGCTTCGCACCCATTTACGATGATACCAGGCACCATAAGACCTATAATTCTTTGCCAATGCACACTCTGTCTGTATATATATTGAGTTCTTTCATAAAATTCAAAATAAATTGAACCCAAACACAATGCACAACATAATTTACAATTGGCCGCTGAAAAAACAGAAGAAAAGAAAGCAATGCAATATTTCAAAATGTAATGATTTGAAATTTTAAATTTTTTTAAAAAAAAACTTTGCACTGAACGCAATTTAACCAAATAGCCCTGTTTGGCACAGTTGACTTGTGTTCAGTTGAATTTCTTTTTCTTTTCCTACAGTTTTTCAGCAACCAAACAGCATCAAATACATGCACAGAAAAGAAATAGATATATTTTTTTCATACGAGTGGTTCCGACAAACATACAATCTTCACTGTAAATAGATTTAATGGAGTCTGGATCAATCTCTGTATTAATCTCAGAATGTCTGAGAATGTGTTCAACCGCAAATTTTTTGTAATTCCAAGCTGTGATATACTCAGGATTGGCCTCGAGAAGCTTCGCATTGACCTCTAGGGTTTGTTTCATATAACTGAACAATTTGCACATACAAATACAAGATTGTTCAAAATTATTAGTGTTTATTAGATCACAGTGCCGGCTTAAGCATAAGACAGGTAAAGCATGTGCTATAGGACTCAAAATTGTGCAAAGGGACCAAAATTTTGAGAAATTTCTCAAAGGCCTCAAAATTTCCAATACGACAAAAAAAACCTATTTATGTTTAAAAAATAAAAAAAAGACCATCTAATGAATTTTCTTCTACTAACATAATTATTATTATGTTTTTTTTTTAAGTACATAAAAAAAAGACAAATTCTACTTTACTATTTTATGTATTGTTTGTTTCATCTTATTTAAAAATAAATATATAATTTCTTGTGGTTTATAAACTAAAGTACACCGTTAAACATTCCGTCTAAATTAATAGTAAGTGTAAAACACTTGCTTCATAAAGGGATTATATGTTTATTTTCAAATATTAAGAGGTAAACCACACCTAAAGAACAAGTGAAATTTGACTTAAAAAACTCATTAACGATCTCATAAATCTAATATTGATGAAGAAAAGAGTGTCAGATCTATAGTTTTTTTTTTAATATTAAAAAAAGGATTTGTAATTAATTTTACAAATTTATGTTTTAGTTAGGTCTCATATAATATATTTAATGGTAAAAATTAAATAAAATGTAACAAAAATGCTGTATTGAACTAATTTGAAAAGTTAAAAGTTTTAATTGGACAAAAGATTAGCTTAGAACCTAATAAAAGAAGGGCATAAAAGACAGGTTTATAGCATTTTGGCTTTTTTGGGACATATTATTATCTACTTTTTTTGCACGTTTTTTTTAAGAAAAGTTGAAAATCACTTCTCAAAAAGTTTTTTGGCATAATTTATTCACACAATTTATTTATTTATTAAAAAAAAATACAAAGGGCCTCGTTTAAACTGTCGCTAGGACTCAAAGTTGCTTGAGCCACATAGTTCAATACAGTCCAATACAATAAATAATTTTACATCATGTATAAAATTTGATCAGGTTACTGAACAATTTACACCATTAACAATTTTGACAATACAAATGGGAGATTGTACAAAATGATCAGCGTTGAGTTCACAAAGTTCAAAACAACACAATTCGAATAATAATTTTACACTCGTGTGTCAAATTTGAACAATATATAATTCACAACACAAATCTCGAAAATGCCTAAGAGCCCAGTGGGGGTCACTGGGGAGGGGGTCGTGTGTCAGCACCGGATTGGTTTAAAAAAAACTATTTTTTTTTTTTTGTTGATTTCAGCTGGTGAGAGCTGCCACGTCACTGGAGGTTGACCCCCACTGGGATATTTAGCAGAGCTTATTGAAGATTGTTCAAACTTTGGCTTTATTTAGGAACATACTAATTTAGTAAGTTTTTAATTATTTAATTAAAATATGAATTAAAAAAATTTATATATTTAAAATAATTTTTTAACTTTTTACAAAAAAAAAAATATAAAAGATAAAAAGAAATTTTTTTTTAATATTTTAATATAAATTTTTAACTTTTTTATAATTTTTTAAAAATCTATCGGTTGACAAACGAGACCTTAACAGCGCTTCGATCACAGAGTTCAATACAATACAATACAATGCGAAGCATACATATAGACGAAGATATATATATAGAGAGAGAGAGAAAGAGAGGGAGAGAAAGTAGAGAGAGACGCAGAAGAACTATACAGAGAGAGAGAGAGCGGAGGAGGTGTTGTTGTGGAGATGGGGATGAAGGGAGAAGAAGAGGAAGCTTGGTTTCAGAGCTCAGGGAAGAGGCTAAAGTACGCCAGAGGTGAAGAGAGAGAGGAAGAGGAAGAAGAAGAAGAAGAAGAGGTGGAGGAGGGGGAGAGAGAGAGTCAGCTTCCGTTGAAGCTTGGAAATTTCTTCTACCCCATGATTCCGGCTGCTTTCTGACGCTTTAGAGCCCGATTTCCCCATCATTTAAGTCAACAAAATGTTCGAGATCTTCACTGGCTATCGCGTCGACGAAGCTCTAGGTCGAAACTGGTAATTTTAATGTTAAAATTAACTCCTTTAATTGATTCGAGTTTGAAATGTCTGATTTTTTTGATTTTTGAG
>JAPPVO010006673.1:0-11631 GCA_030407325.1 Camellia japonica | reverse complement strand
TTGACGGGTCATGCTGTAACTCATCATTGGGAGATTGAGCCAAGGCATCGCCAAGCAATGCGGTCCGCGGACAAATTGCACATCCATTCAAACCACCAACCCTCATCAAGGGCGTCAACTAGGCGTTGCCTAAAGAAGTAGCCACGAGCTGAATATGCCGGACAAGAGTCCACAACCTTCAGTTTGTCCATCAACCACACCTGGGGGAGGGATGGAAAATGAGAAATGAGAGAATAAAGAATAGAGAGATGTATGATGAGAGAAAAGTAGGAAAGGGTTTTTGTGAGAAAAACCGAGCTTGAGAGCCGAGTGACGTGAGCATATATATGCGAGACTGGGTGGGAAACATTACCTGCAGTAATAGTGGACTCCCTGCTAATCTGTTCGTCTCTCGACAATAAAAGGCGTCTAAGCCCAGCAGTGTCTCAGCCAGAATCATGGCAATGCAGCTTTTGCCCCCCTTCAAGCCTTGGGCAACCTCAATCAACCGGATACTGGGCCCTCCAGAACCAGAGATAAACAGAAAATGGGATAGCAGGCATAAACAAAGGGCGTGTTGCCGAAAACCTTGCCAGTGATGGTCGCCACGATCACCAGTCTCAGAAAAGCGACAAACCAAGCTCGGAATATCTAATGTCCCGTCACAAATTAGAGAACGAACGTCGGGCATTGAAAGCCCGCACATTTCTCCCAAGGCTTGAGCATGGCCAAAACGAAGTTGGGGCAGGATCTCCTCATCGCGCTCAGATTCCATTAGAGTTCGGAAATCTTCAAAAGTGGGACACATCTCTTGTCCGCTAAAGCTAAAGACATGTGTTACCGGGTTCCAAAACCTTGCCGCGGCATGAAAGAATGGAAAATGCAGCGGGGTACGGCGCAAAGTGAATAGTGCGTTTATGCCGAAAGCCCGGAAATTAAGCTTTTCCGAGCCATTCAAGTTGTTAATCCAAGTTGTGAGATTTTGGGCAAGAAACTCTTCCATTTGGAGCAAATCAATGTGAAAATGAAGAGAACCACGAAGTTGAAACCTTTTTGAAGAGGATAAGGTTGAGGGAAGGACAGCTGTCAACATTCTGCTGGTGTTGACAATTTAGTGCCGACCGGCCACTTGTAGTGCCGACCGGCCATCTGTTTCGGCCGATGGAGCACCATTTTGGCCGATGGCCATTCCTCACGGCCGGTGGAAGTTTGGCTTGGCCGGTGAGTCTTCCCCTTGTCCTTTGAGTTGTTTATGCTAAGAAATTGAGAAGTCCCACCACTTCCAATACCCTTCAGTGATCAACTCTTACGAGGGCGCGCCCATTTGCTTATCGAGTTGTTGCATATTTGCTTATCGAGTTGTATCCCACTCTCGTTGAGTCTTTGTAAATGTTTGTTAAGGTGTACTCGCATTTGGCTAGTTTGCTGAGTCACCTTATTTTGCTTATCGAGTTGTAATTGGTTTACTACCTGATTATTACGATGCGATGCTTTGATTTTCAAAAAACGCTGGTTCAATTTCAGTCACATTGTTATATGATGCCTTGCGATGCGATGCATAGAACGTGCAAATATAACACTCTTTGAACAAACAGTCGTTTTATTTCCATCATATGTTTTGAAAAAACACGCGCTTTTGAGAAATAAAACCTGCTTAAGGCAGTGCAATGTGCTTAAACTCCTAGTAAGAAGGAAAATAAAGCAGAAGAATAGCAGGGTAGCAAAGTGCTGGGTTTGACACGGTAACTCCCTCCCTTTCAGTCATCGTACCTTTTGCGCCCTTGTTTGGGGTCAATTAGGAGGTTTGGCACCTTCATTGTTCAAGACAATACAAGAAGATGCACTGTCAGAATGCAAATGAATCTTCAAGTTGATTTCGAGCCATTACTTTGGTGAGTGCTCGGAACATGCGAAGGATGTCCCTTCTCGTATCCTTTTATATCTTGTGAAATTCAAAAGAAGTCGTTTCGATTATACTGTGTTGCAATGCGTTGCATTCCAATATCATGTTTTATCATGTTCAATTTCAAGTTTCTTTTATATATACACATTGCATTGTATGCGTGCTTTGCTTTACTTACATGTGTTCAAGTTTCTTTTATATATACACATTGCATTGTATGCGTGCTTTGCTTTACTTACATGTGTTCAAGTTCCCTTTTATATACACATTGCATTGTATGCGTGCTTTGCTTTACTTACATGTGTTCAAGTTCTTTTATATACACATTGCATTGTATGCGTGCTTTGCTTTACTTACATGTGTTCAAGTTTCTTTTATATATACACATTGCATTGTATGCGTGCTTTGCTTTACTTACATGTGTTCAAGTTCCTTTATATACACATTGCATTGTATGCGTGCTTTGCTTTACTTACATGTGTTCAAGTTTCCTTTATTATACACATTGCATTGTATGCGTGCATTGCTTTACTGACATGTGTTCAAGTTCCTTTTATATATACACATTGCATTGTATGCGTGCTTTGCTTTACTTACATGTGTTCAAGTTTCCTTACTATACTCATTGCTTCGTATGTGTGCGTTGCTTTACTCACATGAGTTCAAGTTCCTATATACACATTGCATTGTATGTGTGCATTGCTTTACTGATATGTGTTCAAGTTCCTTACTATACTCATTGCTTCGTATGTGTGCGTTGCTTTACTCACATGAGTTCAAGTTCCTATATACACATTGCATTGTATGCGTGCTTTGCTTTACTTACATGTGTTCAAGTTCCTTTTTATACACACATTGCATTGTATGCGTGCTTTGCTTTACTTACATGTGTTCAAGTTCCTTTTTATATACTCATTGCTTCGTATGTGTGCGTCGCTTTACTTACATGAGTTCAAGTTCCTTCTTTTATATACTCATTGCTTCGTACGTGTGCGTTGCTTTACTGAGATGAGTTCAAATTCCTATACACATGCATTGTATGCGTGCATTGCTTACTGATATGTGTTCAATTTCTGTATACACATTGCATGCGTTGTCATGCATGCTGCTAACAATATTGTACCTGTTAAGTTTGCTTTCTTTTCAGGCACAATATTGTATGTACGGTTCATTTACCGCTGGTGGAACCAGGCGAGCCACACAGGTATTGTATCTCCCGAGTGAGACGTTTTGAGAATTGCATAATTCTCTTACATCCTTTCTGCATTGTGATGTAGACTGTCGCATGTTAGCTTATAACTGTCGCATGTGTGCTTCATTACAGCCTTCTTTGCATGATCATAAGTTATGCTCGGCTTCTTGCATTGTCAGTTGCATTTTGCCCCTGCCTTCGGGCGCATATCTTACTTGTCTAGCATGTTTGTCTAAGTCTTCGGCCTTGTCAAAAATGGGTCGTCTCTGGGCTTTGACATTCACTCCCGTCATTGTTATGACTTTCGAGTTCTGTCAAAGAGGGGCAACTGTAGACACCCCATTTTTGACCGTCCTCAAGACTTGGACGTCACCGCTTGAACACTTGGTGATTATCCATGTTTGTGTTTGTTTGGAGTTCCCGGAGTTCTCGGCACGCGCGCCTTGCCTCAGGACCTCCGAACTCGACCGTTTGGTGTTTGGTTTTGCACCAAACACTTGTGTTTTGCCTTGGAAGAGCAGAGAGTGCCTTGTGAGACACCCCCACATACCACCGGCTGTGGCTAGAGGCCACCGGCTGGCTGGTTCTTCCACCGGCACTATATTGTGCCGGTCGGCACCATTTTGTGCCGGTCGGCACTATTTTTGGCGAAATGACCATTTTGCCCTGCCGACTACTGTGCACTTGCTTTCTGGGATATTTTCAGATAGCTTTGTAGCTTTTTCTCCCCTCCATACACGTGTATGGAGGGGATGCACTCCTTCCAAGCTTGTTTGACAAGCTTTGCAATGCTTATAAGAGGAGAGCTTCTCCTCTTGTCAAGGGGTTAGCTCTTGAGAATCAAAAACCAGAGCTTAGATACATATATCTCTGTCATATATCTATATCATCATCTCCCTCCCCTTATGTGTGTGATCTAAGGTCAAAAAGTGTAGATTTACCTCACTTTTGCACCATTACACACACCTTTACACCTTAGCTCGAGATTGAAAGACTTGGAAGGATATTTGTGTTGGTTTTGGACTGGTTTTGAGCACTAGAGAGTGGCTGCACCACTTGTTCTTCAAGGGATCTTCAAGGGTAAGAACATCACTTTATATTCCCCATTCTTGCAACCTATTTCTACCCTCTTTACTTTGTGTTTTTGAGTTTGTGTTTAAGATAAAAAAAGTCTTGTTTTTACTTGATCTTGAACCTTCATTAAGGCCTTTTCTTGGTTTGAGCAAAGGTCCATCTTATTAGGCCTTGTATGGCCATTTTTGGAGCCTTTGCTTAAGCCTTGTTTGCTTGGTATTCTTGGCCTTCTCACCACTGAAAACCAGTGGGTTTTCAGTGGTGAGGGAGTTATTTTCAAGCCTCATTTAAGGGAGAGACACCCCTCTCCCCTTGGTCCTTTGCATGCCTTTGTTTTAGGCTCATAGCATAACATGTATGCATGCTTGTTTTAGCTTCATTTCAGAGCTTTATCATGTGTTTTAGGTCATATTGGATCTCTGTTTTTAGTTGATTTCGTGGCCCCTTGCATGCCTCTCATGTTTGCTTTGAAGTGCTCTATTATGCTTAGAAGTATGTCATGCCTTTGAGCCATGTTTCTTTGCATGTTCTAGCTTGATCTCATGAAGATATTAGCATCTATTTGTCATAAAAAAGGGCTGTGAGCCACTGTTCTTGACACTTTCGGTATGCTTAGTGTGTGTATTTTGTATGTTAGGCTTGTAAGCCTTGCTTGTATGGAGCTCTAGCATGTTTAGCTTGTTTTGATCTATTGATTTGGCATCATATTAGACCCTATTTCAGTCCATTAGTCATGTCTATATGTTGGTATATGTGGCTTAGTTCATGCTTTAACGGTATGCTCTTGTATGCTTAGGAATTGGCCTTGTGCATGTTCGCATACTTAGTGTATTCTAGCATTTTGCATGCTTATTGTATTAGTCATATAGTATTTGACATGCTTTGCATCTTCATGCCATATTACATTATTGATGCATGAGTTGCATTCCATGGCTTGGTTTGGGGTTGTCAAACCGAGCATGAAGATTGAGAGGAGTTCACACTTTAAGTGGTGAAAACTTATCTCAATCCTCATGTCACTAAGGCCCTTGACTTCCACATGATAGGGACTTAGTCTTCATTTGTTTGTGTTGCATGCATTTTACACCAAAATAGCAATCTTGGTCCCTTGGGCTATCATGCATCAAATGCATAATTGGTAGCCCTAGAATCAAGAGCCATGCCTCCTTGAGTCCCTAAATATGATAGGAGGTATTGGACATGCTGACATATGCCCAAAAAAACCATGCCTTGCATTGCTGTCTGCTGCTGCTGTCAAAATCTGTCATCTGCAGGAACTTTGTGCCGACCGGCAGTGTATAGTGCCGACCGGCACTGTATTTGTGCCGATAAACACCACAAGCAGCCGATGGTCAAATGAAGCATCCGGTGATCTATCCCCTCAGCCGGTGGTGTTCAGCAGTATGCAAGGAAGGTGTTCTAGAATGTTGAGAATTTTTGGAGAGGCAGAGCAGTAAAAACAGAGGCAGCAGTGTTAGGGTACGGCTTTTCCGGGCAAGGCGGATCGAGCACGCATCATTCGCGCATCCCAAGGCAGGGCTGAGGCCCTTTTGCATTTATTTATTTGCTTTGATTTCAATTTTTTGGAATTTTGTAATAATTAATTTATTCGTTTGTTTCTTTCGGGTCTGTATTATCTATTTATTCGGTCCCTCCGAGCGAGGGCAAAGTTGTAATAAGTGTGCGTGGGTGTGTGTATGTCTTCCAATCCCCATTTCTTTCTCCCTTTTATTTACCCGCTTATGTTGGTAGATTAGGGCACATCTAAATTAGCATACCTTATGCAATGCATGCGTGCATTCATGCATTTGTTTACATGCATCGGGCTCGGCACATCATGCAAACTGCATCGTACTTTCAATTCCAAATTGAATACGTGATAGTTGTTGCATCTCATGTGCCATGTTTAGGGTCAGCCGAGCCTGTTTAGATTACACTCCTGTATGTGATGCATTAGCCATTTAACATGAGCTAGGTCATGCATGTTTGCTAACTAGTTTATTGTTTTGGCACGGAGTACGATGTAAGTTTCTTTAAGCTTTAGCATATCGCATGCGTGTGAATGCTAACATGACAGTATGATTGCCATGCGGCTAAATGCTTATGTGATATTACTGTTTGAATGCCTGTGGGTGGAGGTTGGATTGCGTAAGTTGGAAAACTCATTGAAATCCGTATTTTAGCCTACTTGCGAGTAGCAAAAAACCCAACACGTTTTTCGAGACAAAACGGATATGCAATGTTTATTTCCAAGATTAGGCAATCTAGTCTATACTTTTGTGTTGTGCGCATCACATAGTAATTCTAGGTTAATAACCGGAATAAGAACGCATAAAGTTTTCAAAAAACGGATATCACGGTTAGTAGAGGCCGGTCTTCGGACCGGGCGAAAGGGGGTGCTCATAGCTGACCTTCCCCGATCGTACCCAAGCTCCCGAGCCAAGACCACTTTGGTGATGACGGACATGTGGCCTTCGGCACCGAGTCAGGGTTTCCTAAATTTCCCATTTTAAAATATTTAGGTGGCGACTCTGTAATCTGGCAAAGCAGTCCATGTTTGGCACTACTTTTTCAAAAATCTGTTTTTCTTCAAAACGATTTGCCGGATTTGGACTCTTTTTCAGATTTAGAACCGCGACACAAATCGAGTCCGAACTGTAGCCGAGGTCCCCGCGGACGTGCTACAGGGTCCGAATGAATAATACACAACCAACTAGCTAATCTAAGCTAATTAAACTAGTTATTACACAACGAAATAAATAACAAATTATTACACAACACTAATTACTTAACAAATGAACTAAGTAAGCAATGAAACTAGCATGCAAACAATGTGGAAAGGACTGCCTCAGCTCTGCCTTGAATGATAAAGGATGCATGCATGCTCGAGTCGCCTTGTCGGGAAATTCCATCGCGATGCCTCGACTCGCCTTTGTTTGCATTTGATTTTCAGAAACTTGCACAAAGCTCCAGAAGGTTGAAACTCCACCCTAGGAAGCTATGGGAAGGCTGCCGACTAGTTATTGGCTTTGGAGACCACCTGCCGACCACCTTTTATGGAGGAGACCAAAAGAGGTGGTCGGCCTGCCAGAAAACCTGGTCGGCCGACCAGTTTCTGCCTCTGGTTTCTGGTTTTTCTGCAACAAAGGCAAGAGAGAGAAAATGCAAGGTATTTTCAACAAATGTGTGCATGACCACTCTCCCTATCATTGCATAAGCTCTAGGGAGTGTAGTCCTCGATCCTCGAGCCACCAATCACGCATCTCGATGCATGATGGTTGAGGAGTTGAATTGCACGACTCAATGCGAAATGAATGCACATATGAACACAAAAAGCCAACAACTCCATCAAGGGTAATCAAGAGTGTTGGCGACCGGGAATTGAAGCACGTTTCGTCACTTTGAGTACGAAACGTCCCTCGTTTCCCGTGTTTGGACTAAACCCTACTCCAAACACAATGCAACAAGCAATGCATGGTATGTACAAATGCAACTAGCATGCAATCCTAAATGCAATGCGACTAAGCGATGCAAACATGCAAAGGATGATATGCAAGCATGCAACTAGCATACACAATGCTATGAATCAATCAATGGCATACTCAGTGCACATGGATTATATGGCATGCATACACAATGCACTAACATACACAATGTTATGAACGAGGCATACGCAATGCAAGGATCAAACATGCGACAACATGGACTATATGGCATACGCAATGCAAGATGGACTTAAACCAAGATGGGTGGACCTCAGCCACACCCAAATCAGTGGCCATTATGATGAAAATGAGGCAACAAGGTACATGCAAACATGCAAAAATGCAAGGGACCAAACCTAAGGCATAAAATGCAACTCACCAAGGCATGGCAAGGGATGAAATATGGCATACAATGGCACATGTTCTAGCTCTGAAATGGCATACAAAATGGTCCCGAATGATGCAAACAACTCACACAATGCATGTAAGATGGCTCAAGTACCGAAACTAGTGAAGTGCATTACACTAGAGGTATGCAAAGTGATGCTCAAATGACCAAACCAGCCCCAAACAGTCCCTGTGCAGACCCAAAACAGTGGCAAAATGGATTAAAATGGTGGTTTGAAAGGCATAAAAATGAAGCTCATGCAATGGCCAAAAAATGAGGTATACAAGTGCAACTCTCAAACACATTGTAGACACCCCATTTTTGACCGTCCTCAAGACTTGGACATCACCGCTTGAACACTCGGTGATTATCCATGTTTGTGTTCGTTTGGAGTTCCCGGAGTTCTCGGCTACGCGCCTTGTCTCAGGATCTCCGAACTTGACTGTTTTGTGTCTGGTTATGCACCAAACACTTGTGTTTTGCCTTGGAGGGGCAAGGAATGCCTTGTGAGGCATTCCTACACACCACCGGCAGTGGCTAGAGGCCACCGGCTGGTTTTTGTTGCCACCGGCAATATATTTTGCTGGTCGGCACTCTTTGTTGCCGGTCGGCACTTCATTTTGTCAATATGACAATTTTGAGCGGCCGACTACTGTTCATCTACTTTTTGTAGATATTTCTTGCCAACTGTGATAGCTGGCACCCACCCCATTCCCCTCCATACACGTGTATGGAGGGATTTCCCTCTTGGATGGCTTGTTTTGTAAGCTTTACAAGAGGGAATTGCCTATATAGGAGAGCTTCTTCTCTTGGCATTAGGGTTAGACACTTGTTAGACATTTTAGACAGCTTTGGAAAAGCTTGAGTTCTAGGGTTAGGGTTAGATATATTTTCTATCTCTATAAGTGTGTGTTTTGTGCCATTTTTGCTCACACACACACACTAACACACCATCTCTTGGACTTGAGACCCTTGGAGGCTTGTTTGAGTGTTTTGGAGGTGGATTCAAGCCAAGAAGGGCTGTTGGAGCATTATTTGTGAAGGTGGTCTTCAAGGGTAAGAAACTTCCCTTTTATTCCCCATTTTTGCATCCTATTCCTACCTATCTTAGAGCTGTTTTTGTGTTTAGTGTATAACATAAAAAAGTTCTGTTTTTAGGCCCTCTTGATAGTTTATTAAGAGTGTTTTGTGCTTTGGGGAAGTTTGACCCCTCTTAGGCCTTGTAAGGCCCTTGTTTTGTGCCATTTTGTGCAAGTTTCGAGACTTTGGTGTTTGGGCCTCTTCACCACTGAAATCTTGAGGGATTTCAGTGGTGGGGATGGTGCCTTGAAGTCTCCAAAAGGGGAGGCCCCCCCTCTCCTTGTTGTCCTTGAAAGGGACCATTTTTGGTCTCTTGAGGGAGCTTATGTTTGAGTGTGTGTTGAGCACGCCATGACTGTTTTTCATGCTTATATCGCCATAATATAACATGGTTTTAAGTTGGTTTTGGTGTACCATGCATGCCTTGCATACCTACATTGTAATGCCTTGTAATTGCCTTAATATGCCTTAGGTTGTGTGCCTTTGTTTTAGCATGTTTTAGGCTTAGATTTGTGAAGCTTTTGTGCTTATTTTGCCATGCTTTAGGTCTGCCTTAGGTTGTTTGAGTCGACCCTAGCATGCATTATATAGCCTCTTTGCATTTTTGGGCTTGTTGGCCTTAAGTATGTAAGTGTATAGCATGCTTTGTTTGCTTTGATTTAGTGGATTGGAGTCTTTTTTTTTTCATGTTATTTCAGTCCCTTTAACATGTTTGTATGCTTGCCTTGGTGGCCTCTTTGTTGCCTCTTGAGCATGTGTTGTATGCCTCTTGAAAGAGTACTTATGCATGCCTTCATATTTGAGCCACTTAGATGCCATCTAGGTGGTCCCTTGGCCTTGTTTTAACATGCTAAAAAAATATGTTTTTAGTGGTTTAGTGCATGCCATGTTTGTTATGCTAAGTGTGCTTCAAAGTCTCATTACCTTACTTTAAGTACTTGGACCATTGGCATGTTTTACTTGCTTGAATTAGTTGGTTTGGCACCTCTATTTTGTGCAATTTCAGAGCTTGTGTTGCATGCTAATTGTCTATTGTTTGGTCTCTTTAAGTGTGCTTAAGAGTTGCCTTGTTTATGCTTAAGATGTTGGACCATGATTGCATGCATGTGTGTGTGCATTTTGGCCTTCATTTCCTTGGTTTTGGCCACTGATTTTCGGCCTAATTAGAGTTGCCTAGATCATGTTTAAGACCATCATTTGCTTGGTTTGCATTGCCTCATGTTTGCTTGTATGCTTGCATAAGTGTCTTGCCATGCCATGTTGCATCCTTAGCTTGCATGCCTAGGTTGCATTGCATCTTGCATGCATACCTTGTTCCTTGATTTGGTGATAGGAATTGGGCCTAGTTTTGTTTGATTGGTTTGCATTTCATTTGACATGAAAGTGCACACTTGATTCTTTAGGCCATCATGCATGGGAATGCGTGATTGGTGGCCCGAGAATCGAGGCACATGCCCCTTTGAGTCACAAACATGATAGGGGGCATGATTGGTGCATACATTGTTTGAATTGTATTGCCATGCAAGTTTTGCCCTCTGCTGCTGTGAGTTGCAGGTTCTGCAGGTATTGTTTGCCGACCGGCAACATCTTGTGCCGGCCGGCAGTACGTCATCAGCCGATGGATTCATTTTGTGCCGATGACCACTATTCACTGCCGGTGGTTGTAGCTCGGATTTTCGCGCCCCCTTTCGGAAGAATGAAATAGCCCTTACAGTTCGGACTCCACTTGTGTGTTGGTTCTGAATCTGATTTCACAAGTGCAATGTGAAACAGTGGAAACACAAAAGAGTCCAAATCTGGCAATTGTTTTTGGAAAATTGATGTTTGAATCAAATGCCAAAAATGGACTGCTTTGCCAGATTTCAGAGTCGCCACCTAAATATTTATGGGAAATTTAGGAAACCCGTGACTCGTGCCAAAGGCCATTAGTCCGTCGTTACCAAAGTGTCTTGGTTCGGGAACTTAGGTATGAGAGGGGAAGGTCAATATGAGCACCCCACTCACCCGATCAAAGATCGGCCTCTACTAATTATGATGTGATTCTTATGTACAATATATGTTCTTATTCTGATTATTTAATAAATCCTAAAATTTATTATGTGAAGCATACAAGGTATAGACTAGTTTGCTCAAATTGAACAATTCAATTTCATGTTTGTTTCTCGAAAAGGATTTGAATTTGCCACCCTTAGGTGGGCTTAATTTGCCAGGTTTGTGAATCTTAAAACATACATTCGTTGAATCATTCCATTTAAGCAACAAGCCTTCATCCACAGGCATTCAAACAGTTTATCATTTAAGCACTTAGCCTCATGGTAGGATGCTAAACATAATAAGAAAATTATGTACAAGCGGGATGCTAAAGCATAACAACTCACATATTTACCGACGTCCCGCGAACAAGCTACAAAGTTAGAAAATATGCATGATTCCTAACTGTACAATATGACAATGCAACACATGTGATATGCAATTTACTAGGCTCGGCTACTAATATGGCATATGAGATGATTTAATCGCATGTGGTCTA
>JAPPVO010006672.1:0-12474 GCA_030407325.1 Camellia japonica | reverse complement strand
CGCCGTTAGGTCTACTAGTTGATCTATCCGTGGTAGGGGAAGCTGTCCTTTGGGCATGCTTTGTTGACTGCCTTATAGTCGACGCAGACACGCCATTTGCCATTCTTCTTTGGCACCACGACTGTGTTGGAAATCCATCTGGGGTAGTGCACCTCTCTGATAGCTCCTGCCTCTAGCAGATTTCCCACTTCTTCCACCACTATCTCGGCGTAGTGGAGTGCCGATCTGCGAGTGCGCTGAATGATTGGTCTGGTGGATGGGTGGACATTGAGTTGGTGACAGATGAAGTTTGGATCAATGCCTGGCATGTTGTAGGGTGTCCAGGCGAACACTTCGATGTTAGAGGTCAAGAATTCCAAGACCTCTAATCTCTCAGTGCTGGACAACGACGAACCGAGCAAAAAGAACTTATCCGGGTTCTTTTCATCTATTCTTACCTCTACCAAGTCTTCCACCGCTTTTTGATCATTTGCTTTGCCGACATTTGCGAACAGTTCATTACTCTCAGGTTCTTCCACCGAATGAACATATCCCTTGGCAGCGCGGCTGCCATTAACCGTGACAAAGCATTGCTTAGACATAATTTGGTCTCCAAGGACCTCTTCAATTACCCCGGCTTCGCTGGGCAATCGCATTACTTGATGGTAGGATGAAGCTACCGCTCGCATGGCATGCAGCCATGTTCTTCCCAAGATTATGTTGTAAGTGGAAGGGACCTTCAACACCCAAAATTCCACTTGTTTTGTTACGCTTCCTGCCCTGACTGGAAGGATAATCTTGTCGACTGGCCACTCTGGCATTGAGTTGAATCCGATCAGGGGGGATACAGCTGGTGCCAAGTCTTTGTCCTCCAATTTTAGTTGTTTGAAGGTGTCATAGTACATTATCTCACACGAGCTACCTTGGTCTATCAAAATCCGCTTGATGTCGTAATCCTTGACGCGGAGAGTGACGACCAGCGCGTCGTTGTGAGGGCAGTATATCCTTGCCAAGTCTCTGTCTTAAAAAGAGATGACATTGGTGGCCTCCGTTTTTCCTTCCTTGATTGTGGGTTGTGCACTTAGAACCTCCCTTAAATGCTCAGCCTTTTTGATCATGCCCCTAAGCTCACATACGCGCTCAGGTTCGCATACCCCATGTATTACGTTTATCACGCCTTGAGGTGGGGCGTCGATTGGCATTCCGTTCGGGTGGTTGTCATTCTGGGGGGCTGGCTGCGCCTCTCCTTCAATGTATTTGTCCAAGTGACCGGCTGCCACCAACTCCTCTAGATGCTGTCTCAATGGTGTACAATTTTCAGTGCGGTACCCCTTTTCTTTATGGAAGGTGCACCGTGATCTTTCGTCGTAGTCCTTCTGAGCCTCTCCTAGCTTGGCAGGCCATCTGACGAAAGGTTCATCGCGTATCTCGCTTAGAATCCGGTAGATTGGCTTTTTGAAAACCGTGGTAATGGCAGTGCGGACTCTCAACCATCTTTTATCTTGGTCTTCTCTGTTGTCCCACCTGCCTCGTCCGTTTTTGTTCGGACGTTCTACCGCGTTGACCTTTGCTGCGGTCTTTTTCTCTGGTATTGTGGTTGTGCTAGACTTCGTTTTAGCACGGGCGCCATCCTCCTCCACCTGAATGTGCTGGTGTACCCTCTCCATTAAGGCCTCCATTGTGAGGGGTGGCGTCATGGTGATTGAGTCCCTCAGCCTGTTCCCGACTGGAAGGCCTCTTTTGTACTACGCGATGGCGAGATTGGTGGGGTAGTCCCCAATCTGGTTGAAGGTCTCCCAGTAGCGGCTATTGTAGGATCTTAATGTCTCTTTTTCGCCCATGTCGATGGAGAGCAGTTGATCAATCTCCACCGAGGTTTTGGTGTTCGTCCTGAACCTTGTTACGAACGCCTCCGCCAATTGCGCCCAGGAGGCTATGCTGCCTTCTGGAAGTTTTTCGAACCAAGTCAAGCCTAGGTCGCCAAGGCTTGATGGGAAGAGGATGCACATCAAAGCCTCGTTTCGCCGATATACCGCCATAACCTAGCAGAAGTGGCTCAGGTGCATATAGGGATTTGTCTTTCCCTCGTACGTGGTGAATTTGGGCTGGAGAAAGCCTAAAGGTAGGGGCGCGTTTTCGATTGCCGGAACGAACGGCGAGGTCTGCAGCCTCGCTAATGCTTTGTCCGTTGGTTCGTAGGCAGGGCGCGGTAATGGCATTCCAACCTCGATGCTTCCATGCGTCCGAGGGGCTAACCGCTGAAGGGTAGATACCCTGCGAGGGTCGCGCACCCTAGTATCCTCCTTCCATCGTGCCCTTTCTTCCAGCACGGTCCGTAAGTCGGATGATCTTGGCAACTCCGTCTGCCTGGATGATGTCTGGTGCGTGCGCGAGGGCCGATAGGTGCTTCCCTTAGTATACAACCTCTCAGTCCTCGTTCTCTCAGACCTGGAGCAACGAGTCTTGGAGGTTCTGGATTGAGTATCGCCTGTCCTGAGGCTTCTACTCTTTGCTTGTGATGGCGTGGTGTGCCTGCTGCGATCTTCTGAGTGGCGAGGGGGCGTGTTGCCTTTATGCCCCTCTCCTTTCGCCACCCCTTTTCCCTTGATCTGGCGTTTCATGGCCTCCATATCCGCCGCCATCTTCCTTATTAGTTCATCCTGTTCTTTCACGCGATCCTCCAGGGCTCGAGGATCGATTCTTCGCCTCTGCCTTTCAGGACTTTGAGATCGACGGGGGCTGTTGTTCCGCCTCCCCCTTGCATCCCTCCGGGGGTTCTGTCGCTGGGGCTCCAAGTCTGCCATAGGTGGAACAGGAGGTAAACCTTCGCGCCTCCCGCCTGCTTCTGGGGTTTGTCCGTCAATGGCGGACTGTGGCAACTCTTCGTTGTGCGCCATTGATTCTTGCTAGCAAGGAAAACTTGATCAAGAGGTATATATTATATATATATATATATATATTATAATTGAGATATATATTAATTAAATATCTTTTGAGAGAGAGAAAGAGAGAACAAATTATAAATTAGAGAAGAGAAGAGAAGAGAAGAGAAAAAAAACAAAGAGAAGATAAGAGGGATAAATATGCCGGTTTATTTATTTTATATTTTTTTATATATATAATATGCTTATTTTTTTAATGGGCTTTGATTGTATCATAATTTGTATCCAATATTTTTTGAATCTGTAAATTAAGACTAACTATAGGCCCAATAAAGCCCATTGAATATTTTAACTGAAGCCCATGACCATATGCTAGGTCAAAATAAAATCTATATAATATAGGAGAAAAGTTTTTGAAAATGTCCAAAATGTATCAGACATACATTTGGTTTTAACAGTCAAGATGAACCCTAACTACATATACATTTAGATCAATGGTCTATATACATTTAGTTCCCGCCCGTTTGAGCTCATCTCTCTCTCTCTCCCACGTCCCCAAACACGGGGCATTTCCCTAAATAAGCCAAAATACCAATTCAATTCCCAAACTAAGCCTAGTTTTGAAAGAATTCCCAAAATAGGCTAAAATGTGGTTCACAACCACGCTTTCAACGTGTGCGCGCCTGTCTCGCGTGAAAATTGGGAAGTCTTAAAAGCGTGGTTACAAAAGGCGCTTTTGATTAAGAAAGCGCGGTTACAAAAGGCGCTTTTAATTAATTTTTTTTTCTTCTGAAATTGCTGTTTTGAACCACGCTTTTATCAAAAAAAAAATTTCTTCTGAAATCGCTGTTCTGAACCACGCTTTTATCCAAAAAAAAATTTCTTCTGAAATCGCTGTTCTGAACCACGCTTTTATCCAACAAAATTTTTCTTCTGAAATCGTGGTTATGAACCACGCTTTTAGCTTAAAATTTTTTTCTTCTGAAAGCGCGGTTCTGAACCACGCTTTTTGGCAAAATTTTTTTTTAGTTTCAGTTTAACTGAACTCTGAAGAAGAAATTTTTTTTTTTTTGGTTTTTTTTTTTTTTGTTTATGTTGTCATTGTTTTGGTGATAATGTATTTCAGAATAATTTTTTGGGTTAAAATTGTTTTACTAAAACCGTTCTCATGTTAATTTTTTTTTCTTTTCTTTTGTCTTTATTTTGGGTTAGAATGTGTAATTCAGCATTTTTTTTTTTGCTTGACTAAAGTAAATTTATTTTGTTTTTTCTTGTGTTTGTTTTGGGTTAGAAGGTAATAATGTAATTCATAAATTTTTTGAGCTTTAGTAAAGCCATTTTGATGTAAATTTTTTTTTTTAAATTTTCTCTTTGTTTTGGGTTAGAAGGTGTTATTCAGTAATTTGTTTGGGCTTTAATAAAGCCGTTTTCATTTAAATATATATTTTTTCTTTTGTCTTTGTTTTGGATTAGAAGGTGATAATGTAATTCATAAATTTCTTTTCGTTTTACTGAAGCCGTTTTCATGTAAAGTTATTTATTTATTTATTTTTTCTGTTGTCTTTGTTTTGGGTTAGAATGTGTTATTCAGAAATTTGTTTTGGCTTTACTAAAGCTGTTTTCATTTAAATAAATTTTTTTTTTCTGTTGTCTTTGTTTTGGGTTAGAAGGTGATAATGTAATTCATAAAACCTTGAGGAAAAAACACATAAGTCTCCTACAAAAATACATAGGTAGTACAGACATAAGTCTCCGACAACAATACATTCTGGACACCATGAACTGAACACACAATACATACATAAACATAACAGTTAGACAGACAAATATTAGCTAGACAATCTGACAATCTGACAACAATACATTCTTGTACCACGCTTTTAAGATTTTACAAATTGTCCGCGGGAGGGCCACAAAAACGGTGAAAGCGTGGTTTGTATCCGCGTTTTAGCTTAGTTTAGGAATTCTGTCCAAACTAAGCCTACTTTGGGAAATAAATTACTATTTTGCCTTAATTTGGGAAAAGCCCCTAATTTGGGCAATGATTTAATCGTACGCATGTAAATGGTAACAATTTAAAAAACACTTATTTTCAGGATATTTTGATAAATCTTGATCTATTCAGACATTAGTATTTCGATAAACTAGACCGATATATCAATAATTTTGAATATGAAGACATTATGAAGATTCTTCTTTTATTTTTCTGTTCATATAATTTTATAGTATAATTTGTATCAAGTATTGTATTTATTCAGTGCGATTGGACAAAATTGGACAAGTCATACAAAAATCTTAAATCATAGTGTAACTTTTTTTATGAAATTATTATTTTTTTTCATTGAGTTGAAATAACTCGACTGATTTTGTATGACTTGTTCTTAATTTTTATTTCAAACATTGTTCACGTAATTTTTTAAAACTGGTGGTCCAATTAGTGAGATTTATGGACAATTAAAAGAAGTTATTTTTATTTGCTCAAGCTTCTGCCAATAGGGACCTTAATGACAAAGTTATTGGTAGGTTATTTCCTATGAGATTATTCCCTAACTTAGGGAAATAACCTCATACGAAATAACGTAGGAAATAACTTCAGAAAAATAACGTAAGAAATAACATAAATAAAAAATTAATGAGCTCTCATAATTTTAAGCAATATAAAAAACATAACAAAAAAATTATCGACCTGAATCGAGTCAAACTTGAGTTTCATTAATATTAATGAGCTGTCATTATGTGTTAAAAATTAGGTATGCTCCTTTCAGATCTCAAGTTGAACTCTCAGTATGTGTCATGTTTATAGGTATTAATTGAGATTTGTCGGATCTACGTGGAAGGGACGTTTGGTGTGGATTGTAAGAGTAGTCGATAAATACGTAAAATGATTCAGACATCCGACTATCATAAAAAGTTAATACTTAATTGAATAAACATAATGCAGGCGCATAGAGAATAAGTCAATTGGATAATTCAAGTGGGTAAAAATTATCAAGAATGACTCATTTTATAAATCAAATATTTTAATTTTTTCAAACATAATTCTTGAACAATTTTTTTTTTTTTTTTTATATCAAATGTTTTGATAATAGCATTTTCCATGACGACTTGAAAGGCCTCTTTTGGCAAAGAGGTAAAAAGTAATTTTTTTACTTCTAATTTTTTGTGGATCAAATTTTTTGACCTTTAATGTTTATATCAATTTTTTTGTGGATCACTTCTAAAAAGTCATTTATTTATATCAAATTTTTTGACTTCTAATGTTTTGGTAATTTTTTGGGAAAGAGGTAAAAAGGCATTTTCAGTATTTTTTTTACACGTTTTTCCAAAAAAAAAAATTTATAAAATACAAAAAATTAGCTTTTAACTTATTTCCTAAAACAACCCAAAAAATTGTTTCTACTAGTTATAGTGGCCTAATGATGAAGCTGAAGAGATAAGCGAAAGAATAACAAGATTTAACCATATCGACAGGACTAAGAAACAATTAGAAATTATATTTTCAATTCAAAAAATATAGACAGGATTCACAATTCAAAATTCAAAAACCTAATTTGTAAAAAAATAGATAGGATTCACAATTCACAATGCAATAAATATAGACAGGATTCACAATTCAAAACCCAAATTCCTGAAACCATAACCCTAATTTCTGATTTCACAATTGAAAACCCTATAAAATATATTTGTAATTCACAATCACAAGAACGTCGTCGACGACCATCTTGGGTTTCACTCAGACTATTCGCGGCGAAGGACACGGCCACCCTCTCACAACTGAAAATTTTCTCCCCTTCCCCTTAATTTTCTCCTCATTTTCTTTTGACTGAACTTGCTTTTCTTTTATGCCAAACATCCCCTTATACTTTCCATAATAGAGAAAGAAAAAAATTTAATGATCAGTTGGATCTATGGACTCGGGATAATTAGTACTAGACTAACCATGACAACTTTAAACATAGTTTCTTGTAATTCAATTTTGTATGACACTGATATATATTATATGATTCTATTTTTTTTTTTTAATATATCGTAAATATTGTTAGGCTGTGATTAATTTATTGGAATGAAAATAAAAGGGAATGGCATGATTATTCCTTAAATATGTTTTGATTAAAAAGAAAATTTGTGGAAAGTGAAAGTGAAAGTGAAAGTGAAAGAAAAAAATAATAATAATTTGGAAATTTTGAAAGAAAGGGATAGAAAATTTTGAAATTTTAATTATAGATAATTTTTATATAGACAAAATTAGATTTTCTTGTGTTTTGCCATGTTTTTTTCCAATAAATTATAAAGTTAGTTACAATAATAATATACAAGAAAATTATTATTATTATAGATAATGTAAAAATTATTTGTTCCTAAAAAAAATCATATAACATTATTAAATAATTTAACTTATCATAAATTTGTTAAACCCTAATTTTTGAAACCATAACCCTCATTTCTGATTTCACAATTTAACACCCTAACCCTAATTGAAAAATGATTTCACATTCATCAATTCAAAACCCTAACCCTAATTGAAAAATGATTTCACATTCATCAATTCAAAACCCTAATTCAAAACCAAAACCCTCATTTCTGATTTCACATTCAATAGAAAACCATAACCCTCATTTTCTCATTTCAAACATAATATGTAAATTTTTCTAAACAGATTCAACATTCAATAGATTTCACATTCAACAGATGTCACATTGAACAAAAATCTGATTTCACATTCAATAGAAATCTAATTTCACATTCAACAGATTTCACAATTATAAACAGATTTAAGATAAATATAAACCATTCAACATTCACATTCAACAGATTTCTAAACAGATTTCACAAATATAAACCCTAACCCTAACCCTAATTTAAGATTTAAGATTTCACATTCAATAGATTTCTAAATAGATTTCACAAATATAAACCCTAACCCTAATTTATTATTTCTGATTTCACAACATTTTCACATTCATGAACCCTATTCTACCAACATTATACCCACATTCATGAACCCTAACCCTAATTTATTCACATTTTCACAAACACAAAAAAATGCATTAAAGTAGATGACAGAAGCCATACCAACGAGAGAGAGGTACCGACAGTACTGAGAAGCAAAGGGAGCTCGAGCACAGAGACAGAGAGAGAGCAGTAAGAGCGAGAGAGAGAGAGAGAGAGTAGTAAGAGCGAGAGAGAGACAGCAGGGAGCAAGAGAGTGAAACTGTAACAAGCGTGAATGCAAAACACGAGGCTGGGGAGATTATATATAAGTTTTAAAAGCGTGGTTGTGAACCACGATTTCACTTAATGAAAAAAATTTTTGCCAAAAAACGTGGTTCAGAACAGCGATTTCAGACGAAAAATTTTGTTGAATAAAAGCGTGGTTCAGAATAGCGATTTCAGAAGAAATTTTTTTTTTGATAAAAGCGTGGTTCAGAACAGCGATTTCAGAAGAAAAAAAATTAATTAAAAGCGCCTTTTGTAACCGCGCTTTCTTAATCAAAATCGCGTTTTGTAACCACGCTTTTAAGACTTCCCAATTTTCACGCGAGACAGGCACACACACGTTGAAAGCGTGGTTGTGAACCACGTTTTAGCCTATTTTGGGAATTCTTTCAAAACTAGGCTTAGTTTGGGAATTGAATTAGTATTTTGGCTTATTTAGGGAAATGCCCCCCCAAACACGTTCTCTTCAAGTCCCTCTGTCCCACTGCTGCTCATTACCACAGCCATTGAAGAGGAAGACCGAATTCAGCAAAAACCCAACCCTTCAATACCCACCCTCCCTCTTCGAACCCTTCGAACTCGGCTCCCTTCGCTAGCCACGCTACCGACGCTGCTCTCGCAAGGTAAGATTGAGCCTTTTCACTCGATTTCTTCCTTTCCCCTTCTCTCTTTGTTTTTCTTTTTGACTAATTTCCCTTACTGCAATTTGGCTTGCTGCAGTTCAAACCCGCTGTCGTTATCGACACGCTACCGACGCTGCTTTCGCAAGGTCAGATTGAGTCTTTTCACTCGATTTCTGCCTCTCCCCTTCTCTCTCTGTCTTTGTTTTTAACTAATTTCCCTTGCTAAAATTTGGTTTTACTGCAGTTCCAACCCCACTCTCTCTGTTCTTTGGGTTTGATTGGTGTGATTTATTTTTTACCCTTCTTTCTCTGTTCTTTTCCTTCATTTCATGAATACATAGTAAGGAGAGAGGTCAGAAACCAGTCTCCACCCCCATCTGTCCCTTTTTTCTTTTTTTCTTTTCCATGCCTCAATTTTTTTTTTTAAAAAAAAAATTAGATTTCCAAGGAATCCAACTTGAAGATGAGGGTTAATCAACCACTACTAACCAATGAACACTGGACCTGGGTGTTCATATGGTTCCGCAGTACCCATTCATACACCAGAAACTTTTCTCAGCTTTGAAATTCATAAATAATAGTAAGATATTGGCCTTAAATTCATCAATATGACAGAATTGGAATTGGTAGTTTTATATACATAAAATTGTTGCTTGGATTTTTGAGTGATTCTATAGTGATTAATTACCATACAAATACTCAAAATCTATTGAAAAAAATGAAATAAGGTTGCTAATGAGTAAACATTTTCCTTTGTTTTTATGTGAATGAAACTTCATGGAAAGCTTGATCAGTTCTCCGTACATCAAGTCCATTTTCGTTGCCTAAACATAGTTTGCTATATATGCAGAATTAAAATATATACATATATACATATAATACATGAGATTTAAATTTATTTTAAATATCAATTTACAGAACACTTCAAATAGATCTCACTTGCATTTTTGTGTTTTTAATTGTGTGTTATTTATAATTTCTTCACAATTGTATATTAAAGTTTTGTTTATTAATTATTTGAATTTTGAAGTTTGTTTTTAGAATTTACATGTTTTGTATTGAATTTTAAGTATGTGATTGATTTAAAGCAATTTCATGTTTTTTTTGTGTGTGTATATAATTTACGGTTTTTGTGTTTGTTTTTAAAATTTCTTTTTGTGTTTGCTTTTAAAGACCATGTTTTCATGAATTAGTCAATACAGAATCTGGTTAGATTTATAGATGTTATAAATATGGGTATTTATAGATGTTTGTGGGTATTTATAGATGTTATAAATATGGTTAGATTTCTCAAGTTTACTGCTAATCGTTATACAGATTCTGTTGGTTTCAGATTCTAAGAATTTTTTAAACTGAAATGGAGTACTTGGGTTTTTTAACTACTTTCATGTTGTTGCTCTATAAAATATTCTCACTCATTATGAAAGATGTGAATATCACAAAGAGCTTAACATTCTCTATGATTTCAAGAGCAGGGTTATCTTTTCTTTGTTTGGTTTTTGTTCTGTTATTATAACCCTACAAGTAAACAAGGGCAAGCAAGCATAGAATTAGTATCCAGAGTTTAAAGTGCAGGCTGAATGGATGAGATAAAGGCTGAAATGGAGTACTTGGGTTTTTAAACTACTTTCATGTTGTTGCTCTGTAAAATATTCTCACTTTCTCTATGGGAGCTTGCATTTTAAGATTAGTATCCAGAGTTTGGTAATGAGGTGTGGTGTTGAAAAGAATGAAAGAGTAGAGAAAAAAATGTTGATTTTTTTAGCACCTAATTGTTTTGCTTTGTTGAAGAGAATGAAAGAGTAGAGAAAAAATTTAAAGCTGAATTTTGATGGTTGCTGCAACTGCTGAATAAGATGTTTTACCAACGGTCCTTCATCATGCTGTTTTGTTTCAAAACAAAAACATGACAAATTGAATCTCATAACAATAGTGCATTGTCCAAGTTTTGTACCAATATAAAAACCTCAAATATCAACCTCACAATGAAAGGCATTATTTATCAACCAAAAAAAAAAAAAAAAAATCACAGAAAGGCATTATTGTTGTTTCTGATGCATTCTAATTCTAAACACTTATGAGTTTGCTAAATTCTTTTGAAATACTGATATGAAGTTTTTCTATATTTATTGGGTTTTTTTTTGTGTTTTTCTATTGTTTTTTCTTTCTTTCTTTGGGAGTGAGGATTGGTAAGCTGTGATAAATTTTGTTTTTGTTGTGACAAGAGGTTGGTTTGATATTTTTCTTATGGCCATGTATTGCTTAACAAATATTCCAATTTTATTTAGAATTTTCGAAGTATTCAGAATTTTCAGTTCAAGCTTGGAAGCAAAATGAATCTGAATGGGTGATTTGGGTTTTTGGACAAAGTAAATGGGGGTTTTGGGGCTATATTGATTTGTAAATCATGGGGGAATTAAGTTAGTTAGAGTTTGTTGTTGAATTGCCAAGCAAAGAGTTTGCTTTTTGAATTTAATGAAATCTCTTCTTTGTATACCAAAGACCTTAGGAACACTTATTTCTTAAATTTTCCCTCTAACATTATGTGATCAATTAAGGGAAGTTACAAAAAGTAAGAGTTGAAAAAAATAAAACCCAAAGAAAATATTGATTGATTTTTGTAACTTAATGTTTTTATCAGTCATTAATTTGTATCTGTGTTGACAATGTGTTGTGTTTTTTGGTAGTGTTTGCATTGGGTAATCTATAATTATTGTGCAACATTGTTTGTGTTTAGTTTGAATTGAGTGGTCTATGAAAAACCTTTTAATAGTGTGACAATGCGTGTGTTTGTTTTGAATTGGGTAGTCTCTTTTAATTATCATATTGGCTCTTTTCTGTATTTTACAGGTGAATGAAGACTAGAAGCGAATGGTAAACCTTTATAGGTCTACATTTTTTTAAGGTTAAGTTTTTCTTATCTCTCTAATGATTTTGTATTTATTGTTTTGGGAGTTTCAATATTAAACTAAACGTGCACTTCTTTGATTGATGAGTGTTGAAAGAGTGGCGATCTCGAGTGAGCGACAATTTGTGCATACTTCGTTCAATTTGTTTGAAAAGATATGATAATGTTTGAATGCAAATTTCTCTTTCATCTTTATCCTAAATGGCATCCAAAGTGGTAAACTCACATGAATTTTATAAAGTTTAATGTTCCACAGTTATCTTAGTAGTGAAAATGGATTTTTTTTTTAAATATATATTTTTGGAATGGTGACACTTTTGCAAAGTAAATTTTAAATTTTCTACTTTTTTCCACGGTATATACTATGAAAATATGTCATATTCCTAAATACTCTCCTATTTAGACTTTATGTTCCTAAATAATTTTTTGAAATATGTCACGTTCCTAAAGTACTTTTGCTTTTTTGATCTTCTTCCTTATTCATGCTAAATACTCTACCATTGTTGGTTGGATATGAATCTATAGGAATTGGATGAGATGAAGAAGCTTTTGAAAGAGTCCGGGGTTGTTCATTGATAGAAGGAAACAAACCAATGGCACCCTTGAACTCTCCAATTAAGGTAATCTCTTCAAACTTCCATGTTGTATGATTTATTTTTAATTTTTTAATTTTTTATAGAGAAAAGATTCAACCATTTAAGTTGTTTATATGGGAGTGCCTTTAGGCACAGTGATATGCTAGCAATTCATATCAGACATTTTTTTTTTCTCTGAATAACATTCCTTTAATCTGTTTGATTTGATTTGATTTTTTTTTTATTATTTATTTCATATATAGTTACTAAAATGACTATTGGACCACTTT